>JADBJO010007558.1:70000-92500 GCA_016801955.1 Conus betulinus | reverse complement strand
TAACTTGCGAAAGACGCAAAAGAAATGCATTTAGATGTGCTCCTGCCAAGCATGCTTTTTGTTGTAGTTTTTGCAAAGATCACAATTTAAACAAAATGAAACTTTTCGTTCTTTTTCTTTTTTTTTTCTATTCAACAACTGTATGCGTTACGTTCAGCTCATATCTTTGTCTGATACTGATGGTGATAGTCGTTTTAAAGGGGTGGATTAGGACGTCCTGTTTCTCCTTAACAAATGGAAATAATACCAAAATTAACGTTTATGTTCCCCCTTGACCAATCTAATTGAGATAAAACAAACAAACAAACAAAAAACCGGAATTTATCTGTTTATTCAGAACTCCCCATTCCCCTCCCACCTCCTTCCCACTCACTCCCCAGTTCTGCTCCTCCCCCCCCCCCCCCCCCCCCCCCCCCCCCCCCCCCCACGTCTCTCCCAATCTTCTACTGATCTGCCCCCTCCCCAATGCTCCTAAATACTACCCACCACCACTACTCATTCCACCCCCTCCCACACCCACCATCTCCCTCGTCTCTCTCCCCTCTTTCTGTCCCTCTCTCTCTCTCTCTCTCTGTCTGTCTGTCTGTCTTTGTCTCTCTCTGTCTCTCTCTCTGTCTGACAGCCGACTGTCAATGTCGTTGCCTCCTGCATGACTTTAGATAGAACCCCCCGCACAGCCCCCACCCCACCCCCCACCCAAGTGCTAGACAACCTGATCCGCCCCTGCTTCAGTCTCAAGCTGACGCTAAGAAGAGAGAGAGGCGGTGCCAGGGGGGGACACCAGTTACCGGTTCTTCAACCTTCCCTCTTGGAGCGCGAGCTTTTCCTGTCCCTCTTGTCTGTGCCGACACTGATGTCCTGACCTCTCGCTAAAAACCGGGGTGATGATGATGCAGGTCTGTCGGGACCCGTCGAGCCGAATGGTTTACCTCCCCTGTCCACCTAATTTCTCCGAACCGCCGCCTACTTCCGGTGGTGTTCGCGCCACTTCCGGGAGAAAGCTACAATGTAGATACCGCATGTTTGATACCAACCGACAGATACAGTGATAGTTGTTAACGTACACACCTAATTGCTGTTGATGGTAAATAACAGATAGTGTAACAGACTGCAGTTGCTGGTAAACAACATGTAGTGTACAGACTGCAGTTGATGGTAAACAACAGGTAGTGTAACATACTGCAGTTGATAATAAACAACAGGGAATTTGACACAAACTGCAGTTGGTGTTAGACAACAGATAGTTTAACAAACTGCAGTAAATGTTTAACAACAGACAATTCGACAAACTGCAGTTGATGTTAAACAACAGATAATTTGACGACCTGCAGTTCATGTACAACAACAGCTAATTCGAAAGACTGCAGTTGATGGTAAACAACAGGTAGTATAATAGACTACAGTTGATTCTGAGCAGATTGTTTCTTGTTAGATCATCAGCAAGTCTTTGTCGAGGAATATATTGGCTGAGTCTGGTTGTTGGTGGGGAATTGGTGAGTTTGACCACACAGCATGTACAGAAGAAAACGACTGCAATTCCAAATTTTCGAGTTAAATTTCATGCTGGATAATGGCTCTGTTTAGTCTTCTTATGCAACCAAATGCAGGATATGAGTAACACCAGTAGTAGTACACTGTGAATATTGGCAATTGCCAACGAACATTTCTCAAACACTTCATGCCAATTCAATTCAATAGCAAAGTGAGTGTAAGATCATAGTGCTAATTATTGAAAAGATCAACAGGTCAGCAACAGCTCCAATAACCGGTTTGTTACTGGCATGTTGTTGTAGCGTGTGTTATCGCTAATTGTTCCCCATCGTGAAGTATTTTAGCCAGCTAACCAAACGCTTCACATCACGCAATAGCGAAAATCAGCCAGAAAAAAAAAAAAAAAAAAAAAAAAAAAAAAAAAAAAAAAGTGTAGGCACGTCACGAAACGGCCCATAAGAAAAAATTACACTCAGAGTGAAATCCGGAATCCTTGAATGCGGGACACGAACGTCCTCTCCGACCTTTGCTGGCCTCATTATTTACAGCCAGTTGCTCTTCAGGTTCGGGCTTCACGTGCTCTGGCTGTGTCTTCACGCTCTTCTGTTTTATCATTTCTATTTCCCCTCGCTATGGTCAGGCCAGCAGTTCCAGCGAGGTTGGTATCAGCACCACAAACTGAAAGGCTTCACGGAACCAACTGTCATGTCATTTACCTTGTAATTAGATGTAGATGTAGTTTTGTACTGTACTTTTTACTTTCTACAACAATAAAAGCTCAGAATGTTTTGAAAGTGTGCCTTTTTATTGGGTATATATGAATGTTCGTTCATGTCTGTGAGCATGTGAGCTTCCAAAAGCACGCACGTGTGTATGTGTGTGTGTGTGTGTGTGTGTGTGTGTGTGTGTGTGTGTGTTTTGAGCAGTCCCTACCACCCTTGGAGGCCTGCGCTGTGTTGACAATGGTTACAGGCACGCGCAGGACACTCCATTAAGATATCAAGGGACATAACTGCTCCTGAACAGAGGTAAATCAGACTACAGGATGCAACTCATAACAGCCTTAAAGTAGTATCCCCATGGGTGTACCAGCCCGTGTATTTCATGACTGCAGAGCCCACGGGCGAAAAACACCACCACCCTCAGCTGTCGAGCACACCCCACAGACCCAACCACCCCTGCCCATGGACAGATGAAGACAGTGCCACTCCAGACACAGCCAAGCTTTCGCCATACGGTCTTATGTGTCCTCAAGACAGAATCCGAAGTTGTGGTCTTTCCCACTGTCAACAGGACTTTCCCTGTGGGTCTTTCCTCACCGTCACTGGACCTTTCTCCAGGGTCAGCCTAGTTAAGGCAAAGAAGAAAAAAGAAAACCTGAAGGTGCTGTGGAGGACCCAGAGAAGCTCTCTCACACACACACACACACACACACACACACACAATTGTAAGTAGAGAGTATGTCTTCAAATTTATCCCAAACAGCTCTATTATAATTATTTATTATTTTGGGATCTTATCTTTAGCGCAGTTTTGAACGGATTGTTCACCCTTAAAGGTAATAATTATTGCAAATGATCACCACCGAGAGGATCTTTGAAGGTAGACCACTCACAGCTTGGAACTATGGCAGGAGATATAAGTGTTAAATCAATTACTGTAGCTCAATGGTGTGAAATAACAGGTATCCTTGTTACACTGCCATCATTTAACAGACTCAATATCGTCTAATATCACGATTAGTGGAAAGACGTTAAATAAATGACACACACAGAGACTCAATGAAGAGTCTACTATATTTCCAACAAAACGATTGTGTTACTATTTCTCATTCGTTATCCCAAAACGGGGCATGTGAGTTAAAATCACCTGCTATTAAGCATTTTTTGATGCTGGTCTGGCATAGCGCGAAGCCATTCTGTGTTTTCATTGTCAGGACCTTTTGGCAAATAAATGGAAACAACGTTTAATGTAAGTGATTTGTTGAGTTTCAGTTTTGCTGCACATGCATTAATGGTTTTAACATTCTCTGAAAAGGGTGGCTCTATTTCAAAATATTCAACCTTTTCTTGAATATAGAGTGCAGTACTAACCCTCCTCGTTTCGTTGTTAGTTTGGAAAATTGGAGGGTAATAAAAGTTTTGTAATTTTGGAATTTTTTGTTCAGCTGCATTTAAAGACTGTAATATCAACACTTGATACGAATGATCTTAGAGATGATGAATCAAATCGTGAATATTTGTTGATATTGATCTGCAGTTCCATTGCAATATTTTCAAATTAGAATGTTTTCGTCATACTCTCTGAAGAATGAAAAATGTATTGTCCTATATTGGAAAAAAACAAATAAATTGCAACATTTTATAATATTAAAATAGCAATTAACAAAGTTAAACTGTGTCAGATAGCCAACCAATTTAATGGTATTCGCAGTAATAATAAAGAAATAATTCATGGGATTGATGTTCTTATAATAAAGAGATTAACTACAAAATGATGAGATGACAAGATGGCACCTTGTTCAAAACAAAACTAACGGTCAGAAAGGTGCTGGGAATTTGCTCAAATTATTCCACCCTCTCTCTCAGAAAGAAATTTCCCCCAAAAATGGATGAACAATCACCCAGCTCAGCAAATCTGTTCATCCATGAATTGGGAAAGAACATGGGGAAGGGTCTGGGTGGGTGGTGCTGGAACCTGGTTGCTTTCTTGGGCTTCTTCCAGAACAGGTCTCTCACGTGGCACCCGATGTTAGCTGCCACACACAAGATGGCGGCGACGGTCAACCACTACACCATTTCCACGAAATGGTTAATTGTATTTCAGAAGCGTGAATTCTATTTCAGAAATGGTTAATTGTATTTCAGAAGCGTTAATTGTATTTCAGGAACGGATAATTATATTTCAGAAATGTAAATTGTATTTCAGAAAGTGTTAATTGTATTTCAGAAGCGTGAAATATATTTCAGAAAAGGTTGATTGTATTTCATAAGAGATAAATTGAATATCAGAAGTGGTTAATTGTATTTAAGAAAAGGTTAAATGTATCTCAGAGAGAGAGAGAGAGAGAGAGAGAGAGAGAGAGAGAGAGAGAGAGGGGTAAAGAGAGAGCGAGAGAGATTGTGTTTGTGTGTGACAAATAGGCTCCGAAACGGTTTAACCGATTTTCCTGAAATTACGTGTGTAGGACCGTTGTCACTCTAATGCAGCATCGCACAAATTGGTACGTTGGTCTTTTGTCAGTCAAGACATCCGTTGGAACACTTTTGGAAAGGGAATCTTAACAGGAAAAAACCGTTAAAAACGGCCTTTAACGGCTTTTTGAATGACTGGGCCAATTTTCTTGAGTAGGACCATTACAAACTAATGATTTTCATAGGGTACTTTTCAAAAATGAGCATTCAAAAATAACCGTTAAAACAGCTGTTAACTGCCTTAGAAACCACTGTTTTCCCTGTATCTGCCAAACCAGTCAACGTAATAACACACAAATTGGTACACACTGGTCCGTTATCAATCAAGACGACTGTTGGAACACTTTTGAAAAGTGAATTATGACAATTCTCATTCGTAAGTCCTCTTTCTAGCCTCAAATTAACCCATCCATGCGCATATGCATGCACTCTTACACAGCCAGACACAGTTACGTGCAAGACAGCATGCGCACGCGTGATGGCACATCCTTTCCCTTTTCATTCCGCACAGCAGTGTTTTAAAATTTTTTCAATTCTTTAATTCAGTTCGTAAGAAAGTAAACAGTTGACTGAACATTAAACTGCATGTAAACAAACTTCATGCTGAAGCGAGACCCACAATTAATCCCCACAGTCTATGGTCATGTCAAAGTGAAGAGAGGGTGTGAACAGCAATTTTTTTTTAAAATGACACTAAATAGTTCAAAATCCAACTTCCATGTCGTTCAAACTGAGAGCTGCTTTCAAAGACACAGTCGCCTGCAGTAGCCAGCTGAGCTGCTTCGTAGATCAAACTTTCCAAGTATGCCAAACGCTGTTCCTGCAGACGAGGTCCTTCACTTCTGGAACCTGGATTGCACCTTTCACATGAGCCTTGACTTTAGACCAGATCGATTCCATGGGATTCAGCATTGGGCTGTATGGCCCAAGTCGGAGGAGAGTAGCTGGGCTGTCCTCAAAGACGGGTTGAAGCCGGCTGTGGCTAGGTGCGTTGTCGACGACAACAACAACATCTTCAAACTAGAAACCATTTACTTGCATGTGCTCCAGCATGCCTGAAACCCAATTCCTGCCATCTGAACGACCTTCGGCGTGTCTCCACCTTGATAACTCCGTTGGTGGACATGGCTCCGATCAAATGAATGTTTGGTCCTCTGCTGGATGGCAGTGTCACCACAGCTCGGTGTCCGGCCTTGGACCATCCGGTCTTCCTACGGATGAACAGGTTAAAGTTAGTCTCATCCAGCCAGATGATCTCTGCTTGCCCTCGCGGATGTACCAGCTGATGCTCCTGACGTACGTACTCTTGGCGTTTTTTGTTTATTTTCCTCACTGTTCATGGTGACAGGCATATCGTGATGGTGTACAGATTGCCCTGGAGAACGTTAGCAATGGTGGTGGTGCACACACTCTCTTGTCACAGGTTGTGAGAACAGCACTTTGGAGCCGCTTTAGCGTGATGGAGAGGTCTTTTTCAACCCAGTTCAACACGACTCTACATTCATCGTCATCAAGCTTTCTTGGTTTCCTCCCACCTTTGCCTTTTCCTAAAGGCTCGCCTGACCGCACCCACGTGTACGCAGTTTTATATTTGACACCAAGGGTCTCTGCCTATGTCCTCCAATCGTCTCCACAGTTAGCCGCTTCCACAATAATTCTTCTTTCCCTGTCCGTTTTTCCAGAGTGTGTACTCCGTTCTACAACTTCACTGTGGGTAACCTCTTCACGGCAAATATGGCAGTTCGCCCATTGTTCAAATAGTCCGATGCTACAGCTTTCGTGCTGAAGATGTCGGCAGGGAAAACACCTCACAACACGTTTTCTTAACATTGGAATCTGACACTCGGAACAGCTGTCTTTGAAATTTATTTTGTTGGCTGAACTGTTTTTCTTGAGTATACACGTTTACGTCATTAATTCCATTATTGTTCAGGAACAGACCTATTGTGTATCTGTGAGTGAATGTGTGTTGTGTGCGTGCACAGATGGGGGGGGGGGGGGGGGGGGGGGGGGAGGGGGGGGGGGGGGGGGGGGGGGAGCTGCATCCATCATCTTTTCTAAAAAGAATGTGGCGTCGATCCATTAGTAAAAATCCCATATTTGTGTTATAAATTTAGTATTGAAAGCATTAGTCCTTTATTTTCTGTCCTCATTGCACCAATGAACACCGTTTGGCCAGTGGGCACCCCTGCTGGTCTTCTTTGATTAATTAGCCCATAAAAAAAAAAAAAAAAAAAAAAACTGGTCTGCTTTGACGTAATTGTCGAACACTGACGTCATTTTCAGACAATGATGGGGAAAGTTATCATGTAAGTTAGGTCGATTTCGGACAACTTTGCTTGAACATTTAAGTTCTTTCTGAAATCCAATTAACATTTTCTGAAATATATTTAACCTTTTCTGAAATACATTTCACCGATCTGAAATACATATTACCTTTTCTGAAATACATTTAGCCTTATCTGAAACACATTTAACGCTTCTGAAATACAAATCCCGTTTCTGAAATACAATTAATCATTTCTGAATGACAAATGTTTCTGAAATACAATTAACACTTTCTGAAATACATGTTACACATCTGAAATACAATGAACCGTTTCTAAAATACATTTAACAGTTTCTGAGATACATGTGGAAATGGTGTAGGTTAAAAACTGCTGAGTAATTAGCAAAAAAAAAATCTTTGAGAAGACGACTAGAGCCAGAAGCAATAACCTAATGAGTAAAACGGCTACAGAACATTCTTATGAGAAAAATCCAACAACCAGCCCCAGAAGGACGAGGTCTCCCTCTACAAGGAAGAGTTCTTTTCCAGTTGGCAACGACCGTTTGGGACGGGCCCGAAAAACAGTGCAGAGTCAATCAGCGATGGCCAAAAAAAAAAAAAAAAAAAAAAAAAAGAAAGAAAACGAAAAAAGAAGCCGTAAGTAGAATCACACGTTCCTAGAACGAACCTTATCAAAATGAAAAAAAGTGTCTCAGATAGAAGACACAATTTAGTCGCAAACCAAACGGGGAGCGAAGGTGTCTTGTCAGATTTTCATCATGTTAATTCTCTCTCTCTCTCTCTCTCTCTCTCTCTCTCTCTCTCTCTCTCTCTCTCTCACACACACACACACACACACACACACACACACACACACACACACACACACACACACACACACACGGACATTCCATGGAAAAAAAAGACGTTTTAAAAATGCCTGAAAAAAGTTGTTGTATCAAAAAGCCCAGTACAATAAAAAAGCACTACTACATCTAACACAGAGCAAAGAGATGACTGCCAGCAAAAATAAATAAATAAATAAGTAAATAAATAAATTGAAAAAAGAAAAAGAAAGAAAGAAATCGTGAACACACTGTTAGAGCGAGTGCAATCCACTACTTCAACAGATTGGTGACAATAAGCGAAGGACGGAATTATCAAAAAAACCTAGATCTCATGACTGGCCTCCCTGGGTGTAAAAAGAGAAACCGGACTTTCAGTGACAGACGTGCCACGCGATATTCGAACACGGCGAAAGTTTAAACCGTTTACTTTTGTTTGCTGAAATAGCTAATGCTGGGGGAAACGGAACAGACCGGATGCACTTAATCAACGCTCAATCCCCACATGTTAGTAGTCCCACAAACCAACCGTTGGTGAAAATGCTAATTTCATCAGTCTGCAAATCTTTCAAGTATTTCGCTCATGATGTTACACCTTGGTTAAATTTTGGCCTTAACCTGGCAGAAATGTTTAATCTTTGGAGAAATGGTTCATTTAATTTGAACCCCTTTTGGGGGACATGAATACTGTAAGAATTATTATCATCATCCTGTTTCTTCATAATGAATTTCCACTTTTGAAGATCTAAAATTTTCAGTGGACTGTTCTATACCAGCCGTGATCAGCCCCATCCTCATCTCTTTCTCTGGCTCCTAGATGCCCCCCTTTCCTGAAAACTGTTATACCAGTTTTATCCACATTCATCTCTACATGGAGAGCTGACGCTATCCAATGCAAACTGCTTAGCTGTATTTGAAATCCCAATGACAGCTTTCAGACAGCAAGGCTACATCATCAGCCAGAAGCAATAAAAACAGTTCAAAACGGTCATAAAAAAATGATGCACCATGTCTCCATTCTCTGATAGCCTCCAACGCTAATTCATTAATAAAGCAAGTAAACAAAATAGGACTGCATATGTCTCCTTGTTTTACATCACGAGTACAATTATTATAATCCGCCAGTCTAGATTCACATCTTATTGGGCTTTAACATTCTTGTACATGCTATGAATGAACCGAAACATTTTGCCTTTGATGCCATTTTTCACAAGTATAGGCCACAGTAGATGTCTATCAATGGAATCAAATGCCTTTTCAAAATCGTTGAAGGCTACATACAATTTACGATTACAGCAGAATTGGCCTTGAATTAATGGCAATAACATGAATATATGGTCAATAGTGGAATAGCCCTTTTTTAAATCCTAATAATCCTCAATACCATTTCGCAGTACTCTCTACTAGCATGCTGCTCTTCATTTACCTCATGTTTATATTACTGCTGTTTTCCATCTCTCCTAACTTCATTATCATTCATTTCTTTTTCTTATTAGTCTTTCGATTCTTTACTCACTTCTACATCCTCTCTTTTTCTTACTATTGTTTCTGTGTCAATTACACTTATTCCCTCTTTTACAAACCTTTCATTCCTTTCTCACCTGTATGCGTGTGCATCTGTGTGTGTGTGTGTGTGTGTGTGTGTGTGTGTGTGTGTGTGTGTGTGGGTGTGTGTGTGTGTTTTGTGTGTAGTATTTTTTTTTCCTCTTAAAATTAGCATTTTTTGTTATCGTTAATAATATTGATGATAAAGATAATAGTAATAACGATGACAGTAATAATAATGATGACGATGATGATAATGATTATAATATCATCATTGTCATATCATAGTAATACTGTCATTATTATTATAACTCTCTCTCTCTCTCTCTCTCTCTCTCTCTCTCTCTCTCTCTCATTTCTGTCTGACCTTCCCCGTCCTCTCAGTGGCCTCAGTCCCACGCTGATCCTTCTCATCTCCCAAACACAGCCCCAAGTATTATGTCCCTAGACTCGAACCATCCAGGATCCAGCCTGCCACCCGCGACATGCTAACCGCTGTACCAAAAGGACCGGTTACAAATTCTGATCACTATCCCCTGAGTCCAAAGCACACTGCACAATGAAATATATTAGTTTCACACACACACACACACACACACACACACACACACACACACAGTAAAGGGTTTGTATGTATATATTTTCACACACACACACACACACACACACACACACACACACACACACACACACACACACACACACACACACGCACACTGCATACATGCACTTGCAGGCACGCAGGCACGCAGGACAGACAGACAGAACGAACGAACGTTCAATGCTAATAAGCTGTTAAGCCATTTAGCAAATCGGCGCGATGTACAATAACAAAAGGCGACTCGATTCCATTGACATGGAAACCACAGCAATGTCTTTTTCCTTCACTTTACATGACAAAAAACAAAAAACAAAAAAAAAACCGCGCAAGAGAAAATGTCACTGGTACACATTCACTGTCAGTTCTGTAAGATGACGGTCACCCCAGGTAAAACTGGATCAATCCGCGGAGAGCGTGCAGCCGCCGCAAAGCACGTGCTTGGGTCTCTGCGTGTGTGCGAGTGCGTCTTCCTTTCCGAAGATTGGCCATTTTGACACATTCCTCTGATGACATGTTTCTTTCTTCCTGCTTCACGAACCAGAACAAGCAATCGTCCTCCGAGTGCGGATCTCAGGAATATTCCAAAACAATGTCATCAGATTCACACAGCAGCACACCCTTACTATCTGTTCGATGAAGCACAACCTTCCGGAACTCTTTTATTTCTATGTGGATCACGCAGTCGTCTCTGCACCTGCCGATCAGTCACGAGTAGCAACATAATTCTGAACTACTCCGGTGTCAAAACCGGCAAATATTTTGTCGATGGATTGTTCAACACTTACGTCGACGTCCTGCTGCTGGATGTCTGAATCGCATATGTTGCACTCCGACTGATGGGAACACAAAGACAGATGAGAATCCGGAATATGCAGCGTGTCATCACCATCGCAGGTAGACATGTTTTCTTCTGCAATGTCCTGTGTACTTGGCTCTGTACTGCGTTCGTTTGACTCGATGTTAAAAGCAGGTCATTTTCATTACTGGTGTTTCTGAGACTAGCACCAACCTGTTCACGTCGACTGTTCTGTTGTTTGGCTCTCTCTCTCTTGATCTCCACGCACCTGGCTGGGGGGTTTTCTTACTATAGTACTGAACTTGCGTTCTCCGGTTCAGCACAGGATCCGCCATTGTTGTTGTTGTTGACACTGCGTTGACTTGTTTCAGTCGTAAAATGACCACTGTGTTGCCGCCTTCACCTGAAATGTTCCAGGTGGACAAGTCAGCAGGGCGTTCAGTGCTGTCTCCGCAGTCGCTGGAAGTCCAGTAACTAGCATTGTTACAGGAATATACAGATTTTTTGCCGCAGCTGAAATAAATGGCGCCCTGTCGCTTCGTGTCAAATCATGTAACCTCGGCAAAGAGAGAGAGAAACAGACCGATTGACAAAAGACAGACATAGAAAGAAATACACACAACAAGTGAAGGAGAGAGACACAGACAGGCAGGGACAGTTCCAAGTGGTGAAAGGGCGTTTTTCTACTGTACTGATGGGAGTTTCCTGTTCAAGAGCTTCACTGTTCACTCGGTGAAATCAGTAAACAGGCGGAGTCACTTTCGCTCCCATAGGAAAAGGCTAACACAACGTAAGTTTTATTCAAAACTGGCACAACCTTTTGAACTTGAATAGAGTGAGGACAAATACAGAGACGAACTATCTAACAGGTGGGGCGGGAACAAGCGCAAGCCTACAACTCGGCTGTCTTCTTAGTTCTGGTTTGGTAAAATTTGGATTTAAGGAGGGTTGGGGTTGGGGGGTGGGTAACTGGGAACATGAAATTTTAAAAAATATTACAGATATTAAAACTTTTCACTAGTGGCTTAAGGGAATTATTCTGACGTCACTGTTCACTCGGTGAAATCAGTAAAAAGGCGGAGTCACTTTCGCTCCCATAGGAAAAGGCTAACACAGCGTAAGTTTTATTCAAAACTGGCACAACCTTTTGAACTTGAATAGAGTCAGACAAATACAGAGACCGAACTATCTAACAGGTGGGGCGGGAACAAGCGCAAGCCTACAACTCGGCTGTCTTCTTAATTCTGGTTTGGTAAAAATTTGGATTTAAGGAGGGTTGGGGTTGATAGTGGAGTAACTGGGAACATGAAATTTTAAAAAAATATATTACAGATATTAAAACTTTTCACTAGTGGCTTAAGGGAATTATTCTGACCGATTTTGAAGGCAGGTATATTTGTATTGTCTGCTCGGAGTTTCTCGGAGATTTTGTATTGTTTGCTCGCAGACTTTTCATCCGCTGGATAGGAATCCATAAAAGAAATGCGGCCGGATGTATTTGTGCTCCTGGCGTCAAATAGAGACACACCACAGTCCATAATACCGTGGTGTTCTCACCACCAAGGGTGCAAAAAAGAATCCAATAGCACCCCCAAAGCAGCCAGTGAAGGGTAGTAAATGAAACCAAACGAAAGTATGGAGAGGAAAAAATGTTGCTGAAAAACTAAAGACATTAAGCAAACAGTATAAAAGGTAGGGGACAATTTTTTAGTCTACGCTTGAGGATCCACCCAAGGATTGCAAGGGAGATCAAACGACAAACACAAAGACGGACAGTAACAAATACAAATACCCTCGATTTAATCGAAACAAAATGGGAAATGAAATGAGGTGTGTGTGTGTGTGTGGTGTGTGTGTGTGTGTGTGTGTGTGTGGGTGTGTGTGGGGGGGGGGGGGGGGGGGGGTAGAGAGAGAGAGAGGGGGGGGGGGTTCTGATCCTCATTCTCCCTCCCTCTCTTCCGTTCACATCCTCCTTTTTCTAATCTTTAAAAAAAATTTGTCTTTTTTTTTATCATCACGACAGAGTTTGTGTTTAGTCTGATATTACGTTGTGCGTTTAACCTGATATTATGTTGTGTCTTTAGCCTGATATTACGTTGTGTATATAGTCTGATATAACGTTGTGTTTTAACCTGATATGACGTTGTGTGTTTAATCTGATATTACGTTGTCTGTTTAATCTGATATTACGTTGTCTGTTTCGCCTGATATTACTTGGTGTGCTTTGTCTAATCTTACGTTGTGTGTTTAGCTTGATATTACTTTGTTTTAACCTGATATAAAGTTGTGTGTTTCACCTGATATAACGTTGTGTGTTTTAATCTGATATTACGTTGTGTGTTTTGCCTGATATTACTTGGCGTGTTTTGTCTAATCTTACGTGGTGCGTTTAGCTTGATGTTACGTTGTGTTTAACCTGATATTATCTTGTGTGTTCAGCTGGATATCATGCTGTGTGTTTAGTCTCATGTTATGTTGTGTGTTTAGTCTCGTGTTACGTTGTGTGTTTAGCCTGTTACGTTGTGTGTTTAGTGTGTTTAGTCTCGTGTTAGCCTGTGTTTAGCCTGATATTACGTTGTGTGTGTTTAGCCTGATATTACGTTGTACGTGTAGCATGCCTGATATATTACGTTGTTCGTTTAGCATGCCTGATATTACGTTGTGCGCTTAGCATGCCTGATATTACGTTGTACGCTTAGCATGCCTGATATTACGTTGTACGTTTAGCATGCCTGATATTACGTTGTACGTTTAGCATGCCTGATATTACGTTGTACGTTTAGCCTGATATTACTTTGTGCGTTAAGCCTGATATTGCGTTGTGCATTAAGCGTGAAATTACGTCGTGCGTCTAGCCTGATATCATGTTGTGCGTTTAGTCTGATATTACGTTGTGCGTAAGCCCGATATCGCATTGTGCGTTAAGCGTGAAATTCCGTTCTGCGTTTAGCTTGATATTACCTTGTGTTTAGCCTGATTGTTATGTTGTCCGTTTAGCCTCAATTTACGTTGCGCGTTTAGCTTGATAGTACGTTGTGCGTTTGTTCACTTCTCCAAGTGTTGTTGCTGTGTAGATATGTCAGGTATAGGGTACATGGACTAGCTTGGAACATCCTTTTCTGAAGATTGTGTCTCATAAGCCCGGATATTTTAGGACAACAACATTGATTCTATTCTGGTTCTTCTATTCTATTCTGTGTTTGTTCTGTGTGCACTCGCTCTTGTCATTGCCCCTAGACGATTGTGTGTTGTAAGCAGCATTCGTTCGGAGTTATGGACGTGTATTTATCTCTCATATTTTTGTTATAAGCCGAAAAAAATCCTAGAAATGGTTGTAGTCGAAACCACGACCTTCTAGCCGGCAATCTGCAACGCTAACCACAGCGCCAAAGTAGTCGGTGTTGTGTAATGTTTCTACTGGTGGCTTGCCTCACGACAATTAAATATCGATTTCCACCCCCCCCCCCCCCCCCCCCCCCCACGCACACACACACATACACACACACGCGCGCGCGCGCGCTCGCGTATGCGCGGCACGTACACACACAGGCACACACACACACACACACACACACACACGTGCTAGCATGGTGCATGCGTGTGTGAATATATATATATATATATATATATATATATAGAGAGAGAGAGAGAGAGAGAGATAAAGGCTACTTCTCATCGGTAGTTAAAAGTATAAATCCAGTTGCTTTATGGCTGTTGTGTCAATGAAATATAAACACTCACTATTTTTCAGTCATAGCATCATGGAAGACGGGTCTCCTTAATGTCCCTTGAAATGAATCAAACCTTTTTTTTACTGTTGGGTGGACAGGGATGGCTTTTAAGCCGTAAAATATCTGAGTCGACGAGAGATTCGAACCTACATCTGTCACTTTCGCCGCCTTACGGGCTAATCATTTGATTACCGGCTCTTTATTTACAATCATTATCCATCAGCTAAAACATATTATGCTCTAAAACTAAGTCTGCAGCATTCAGGTTAATAATTAGAAAAAAAATGTACATTTTTTGGTAAGTTATCTAATGAAGAAATGGTGCCCAAAGCGGAAAATGTGATTCTAAAGTTTCATTTTTCTTGCTTTACTTTCTTTCTTCACTCTTTGTCATACACGGTTGTTTATTATTAAGTTGACTTCGTCCTAGTTTTGAGAACAGGGGAGTCTGGTTTATAAGTGTGACTTAGAGAAGTGTTGTTATACGCCGAAGTCTTAGCGCACTGTCCTCTTTTTGCGCGCGCTGTGAGCTGTGCAATTAGCTGATTAAAGATCAAGTGAAAAAAAGAAAGTCTGCAGTGTCACTTTTTTTTTTTTTTAAAAAGACTGCGCGGGTAGGTATGGGTTGAAATATGCCGATTTGCAGGCGCCTGTGAAATCGGACCCGCGGGACACCCCACGTGTGCAGGTGTCCCCAAAACCCAAAGGTAAGCGACTGGCAAGGTGTGTTCAGGTGCTGTCGACGTGAGCACGTTCGGTGCAACCTTTGACCCCAACAGTCTGTAATGCTGTAATGCTGAGCTCCTTAGAAAATACGATAACAAGCCACAAGCTGAGTTTAGTACTCTGTGTGTGTGTGTGTGTGTGATTACATTCGTTGAATCGTCTGTCTCTGTGTGTTTATGTATATGAACAGAGTGTACAAAATATATCTCTGAGTTAGAATGTATATAATGATAGATTTGTGCGTAGCGTTGTCCGTGCGTTCACGCAAGTTCAGGAGATTGAAGGCGTGTACTTGTGCACGCACGTGTGTGTGTGCGCGCACGCGGGCGCGGGCTCACGGGTGTGTGAGTGCCTGTTTATACCCAGACACACAGGCGTATGACATAGCTCCACCACTCAGACCTTCACCAGTAATTCAAAACGTAAAATAGAACAAGTTAAAAACACGCCAAGTAAAACGCAGGTATTAGAAGAAGACGCTATTCTCTACCCCAACAATACATCCGCATTTACTCCGGGAGTCGAGTATCAGTCTTGATCAACGAACCGAAGCAATGCCTATTCTCCGAATTCTCACATGTCAGCAAGAAACAACTTGGCTTAAATACAGACACCGAAACCTAAACCCCCTGAACCGGAAACCCCGTTTTCGTCAACACTATTTTTTTCGCCACCATTCTTTCGTAAAGCTATACCTGAGATGTTCTTTGGTACCTGTCACACACTCGCACGCTTCTTTAAGCGCGTTCCTTCCAGTCGTGGATGTTTTTTTACTTTCACAATGTTTCCCTGTACGTTCATATGTCTGTTATTCGCTGTGGTCTTTTCATTACATGTTTTTAAGTTGAAAAGACTCTGAGTGGTCGAATTTAGAATTGAACCAGTGTCGTTAAAAATGTGCGCCATTTTTTTTTTTCAAGGAGTAGAAGGGGAAGCAAGCCACGCAACATTTTCATCCAGGAAAATGAGAAACCCATAAAGATGCCGATTCTAATGTTTCAAATACTGCTCTGAACATTGCAGACATGCTTATTGGGATGGGCGCTATTGAAATTGTCCTCATTATTATTATTATTATCATTTTTTTCAAAATGTACATTTCAGGTAATTTGACGAAATAAGTGCATGAAACCAGGCCTCTCAATCGTTCCGTGTCTCGGCCATCATGGGGGGGGGGGGGGGGGGGGGGGGGGGAGGGGGGGGAGGGGGGGCACTCGATAGATCCCCATCTCGATAGATCCCGATGGATCCCCGTCTCGACAGATCCCCGTCTCGATGGATCCCCATCTCGATAGATCCCCGTCTCGATGGATCTCCGTCTCGATAGATCCCCGTCTCAATAGATCCCCATCTCGATAGATCCCCGTCTCGATTGATTCCTGTCTGGATGGATCCCCGTTACTGTTTTTGGATCTACCGAGACGGGGATCTGTCGAGATGGGGGATCTACCGAGATGGGGATCTACCGAGACGGGGATCTATCGAGACGGAAATTCGTCCACATGTAGTGAGGGATCTATCGAGACGGGATCTACCGAGATGAGGATCTACCGAGACGGAGATCTATCGAGACGGAAATTCGTCCACATATAGTGGAGGATCTATCGAGACGGGTGATCTACCGAGATGGGGATCTACCGAGACGGGGATCTATCGGCCATCATACAATTTGGATTTGTTATGGCGATGCAACTAAGTATCATCATCCAGTTGCTGTAGCAGTTTATTTGTAGAGAATGTAATTTTGATCCATTGCACAGCCAATGTTCCTCACGTGCGGGGATCTCTCACAATGTCCGAGCGAGATCTCACACAGAGCTGTGGTCGCCGTGAAATATAAAAGAGACGCTCTAGCTCACGGCTTCTCGCCCAAGAAACTAGCTATCAGGTGATTCAAGAAACGCCTCTTTGAACTGACAGGGTTGAGCAGTTGCCAAACTTGTCGTCAGTTTCTATCTGGACTGTCGGCAGTGTTACTGTGAGTGTGTGTATAGGGGTGTATGGTGTTCATGGCTAGTTTGTGTTTTCGTTTCGCTCCTCATAACGTCTTAATTTGAAATTTCTTTGCAACATCCGTTTGAATTGTGCTTTTGGCAGGTAAGTCAGTACACGAGCGGGAGTATGTGTCCGTGTCCTTGTGTGTGTGTGTGTGTGTGTGTGTGTGTGTGTGTGCGCGCGCGCGCGCGCACGTGGTGTGTGTGTGTGTGTGTGTGTGTGTGCGTGCGTGTGTGTGTGCGCGCGCGCGAGCACACGCATCTATCACACAGCTTACAGACATCACAACAGTAATTTGGCGATATGTATGTATTTGGAATGACACACGATGAAAATTGGTTTATGGCCAAACATATCCCAAACACACACACACACACACACACACACACACACACACACACACACACACGGACACACAAACAAGCACATGCACACGCGCGCTCGCCCACACACACACACACACACACACGCACACACACACACACACACACACACTAAAACACACACACACTAAAACACACACACACACATAACACACACACACACACACACACACACAGGTCAATGAAAGTCCAACGTCTGGCCATGTGATTAAGGCTGGCCGTGTCACACAGAGTGAGTCAAGGTGGGCAGTGGACATCAGTGTTAGCATACAGCACGGCCCTTTTCCTCTACACACATGGACACACAGACACACACACACACTCTCTCTCTCTCTCTCTCTCACACACACACACACACAGTGTGTAGTGGCGTCTAGACCTGTAGCCAGGCATGTTGGTCAGCATTGTGAGCTTAGCACAGGCGCTTGCTGGACCTCACTCCATGATTTTGTAGTGAACGCATAAAGATGATTTTAAAGGTGGGGCTGACTGGAGCGGGAGTTGAATCATTCACGAAAACAGATTTGCTGGGCTGCCAAATACATTATAAAACAAACATACGATGCGTTTCGACCTATCGGGTCTTTCTAAAAGGCAGTACATTTAGCATTCAAAACAATGAAAATTAAGGACGTAAAGTCACTTATATCTTCGATTTGGGAGTAAAATTGTGGGGTTTGAAGAAGACGCAGTAGGCCGACACGCGCTGTGTTTGTTCTGCAGTTTGTTTGTTTCTTCCTTTGGTGGCCCAGTAATTTTGTTTTGTTTGTTTTGTTTGTTGTTGCTGTTGTTGTTTATGTTGTTTTGTTGTATGCAGGGCATGGAGACATTTCTTTTTTTTTTTTTCTTTCTCGCCCCCACCCCCCACCCACCTCCCTTTTTTTTTTTTAAGCGTACATTGGGGAATTGTCAAGAAAAGAAGATACTTTTCTTTGTTCCTGTATCTCTGGATTCATTAAAAAAAAAAAAAAAAAAAAAAAAAAAAAAAAAAAATTCATGCATGACAAAAGGCTGAACTTTATAAATTAGACAGACCACACAACAAGTATGTTCTAAGGCGTACCTTTTGTTCTAAGTTCTCTCCTACCCAGAACGGATTAATCAAACGGGTCTGTTTGTTTGTTCGTTTGTTTCCTTCTTTGGCGAAAGACGTGCCGGAATGGTCATGTATCTGTCCTTGATTGCTCCTCCTCCTCCTCCTCTCCAAGACCAACCCACAGCCAACCCTTACAATAGTGACCTGTGTCGCTCCAAACAAAGAAAATGCACTTGCGTAAACCTGTGCAATGCATAGACAGCTGTACTTGCATATAATACCCCCTCTTCCCATTTTCTTCCAAGACAGGGGTTTCATCCTTTAAAACAATGTCACAAAAAGCTTTCCCTTTCAATCTGTCTGTGAACTGTTCAGCTTCATCCTTGATAAGTGGGCATTTCACCTCCACAAGATATCCATCGTCTGTCACACCGTCAGGGCTGGCGGAAAGCCATGGTTCTTCTTCACAGACAACCGTTCCCCTTGCTGATATTTGAAAAACCCATGTCTGTTAGTTTTGGATAGCTTTGGGCTCAGAAAGCTTTCCATGCTCAGTAGCTGTGTTGCCATGAAATGAAGGATACAGATGTTCCCTTACAAAATTATCTGGGTTTGTTGTCTCTCGCACAGGCACTTTTTTTGCAGTACTGGCAGTCACACGAATACGCCGAGCATCCCGCCACACAACAGACGATGACTGCTTCCTGGTTTCCTGTTCTAACTGCAGAAGTTGATTTTGATTAACAACCACAAATTTGTCAAAAAATTGTTTGCACAAAGTGCATGTCAGGCATGAAGAATAGTGCTCACCATGAACAACAGTTTCCAAAACTTTTTCCGATACATCATGTGGCTGGGCATTATAGCACTTTCCTAAAAGTGTCCCCTTCAGCATAAACAATTCTTTCATACCTGACCTCTCCACAAAACGGGGGGGTTCTTCCATAGGAGCATCTTCTCCGTACTTTGATCTTTTATGCTTCCTCTTAAAAAGGAAATGTCTGCAAGTCGCTTTTGTGACAGATTGCGCAATGTCCCCCGATTCCATTTCTGTTGCTCATCTGTGCAGGCTTTGCCCGACCGGCCAGTGGTAGTCGCATATTCCATCTGGAAAAAAAGGTCCGAAAACAAAAACTGATTAACACCTAGGCTGAATGCAATGCTGTACATGCTGGCAAAGATTAACTATCAATCTCATCAGTCATAACTCGGTCACAAAATTTCTTTCAAATACAATTTCCCGGCCCCAGCGTCTGAAATTAGAAGCTTCAGTGAAGTAGTAGTAATAGTAGCTGTAGCAGTAGTAGTAAGTGTAGCTGTTGTAGTGATAATGTAGTAAAAGTATTTATAATAGTTACACCAGTAGTAGAAGTAGTGTACACAAAGAGTTTGAAACAAGTAAAACAGAGAGAGTTAAAAATATTAAGATAAATCCTAATGTTTACTCAAACTTAGTCAAAGTAAAACATTTTTGTTTATTCAACATTTTCCTTCTTTCCCTGCATCTGTAACAGACAATGTGACAATGCCAATTATTATAATTTAGCCCAGAAACTAGAGAACACAATCAACATTTCTTTTTTAATTGTCAAACTGATCACTGCCAGGCACAATCAACCATTATGTGGATAATCATACAATGAACAAGCTCCACTATATTTTCATTATTTAATATAATAATATATATATATATATTTTTTTTTTGTTTTGTTTTGTTTAAGTGGAAGTTAAAGGCATAAATAAATCATGCCCATCATAATAACATTCAAAGGATTTTTCATCACACACACACACACACACACACACACACACACACACACACACAGGTACACACACAACAAACACATACACTTACTGCACACACACACACAAACACACACACACACAAAACACATACACTCCCTGCACACACACACACACACACACACACACACACACACACACACACTGACTGACTGAAATCAATTTATTGTCAGATTTAGCTCAATGTTGTACTGACTACACACACACACACACACACACACACACACACACACACACACACACACACACACATACACACAAACAGGATTGCCAGTTGTACTTGCTGTGGTCAACAGATGTAACCTCCTTTTTTTGCTTCCAGCTGGCAGGCTAAGAAAAAATACTGACATAATTATCACCAACTGAGATAGTAAATGAAAGGAAAGATATTTGTTCTTACATATAATAAAATATCTTTGCTTCCGTGAATCATTATTGTTCAATCTTTCCTGCAGTGCAGGGGTTATTTTGCCTTGTTTATATTTCAAACACTGCTAAGTGGGGAGTAAATTACAGAAATTTCACTCTCAAAAAAATGGTTTTTCAAGCATTTCTTCTCAGGGAATATGCCATACTCATTCTTCTAGTTCTAACTTCTATCTCTGTCTGCACACACACACACACACACACACACACACACACACACACACACACACACACACACACACGCACATGCGCGCGATATGCAGTGAAACACACACAAAGACAAATACATGGAGGCATACAACACACGCAAGAACATACGCAGTGCTAGAAGAATACATCTTGAAAGAAATCAAATTAGGAAAGCATAGATTTGTCAAACATTCATGCTTTCAAACAATGAACAAACACACTCGCATGACTGGCTCATCATAAATCCATTTTCACAGTTTTCTGATTTCTCTTACCTTCCATAATATTGCTCCTGCATGGCTGCAACTTTGTCCTCTGCCTGCTATGCATGTACACCCTGCTGCCCCCACGACGCCTGATGAAGTGACCAAAACCCACGCCTGGTGTTTTGCATTGTGTTCTGACTGACTGGGTGTCACAGCCGCTTTTAAAATGCACATTCCATCGATAGGAGCGTGGAAGTACACAGTCCCAACCTTGTCAGCATGAAAGTATTGGTAGGATTCCATGCTTTTATAATTCTTCATGGCTTCACCGTCCACACTTTCTGAAAGCACGAAGTAGTTGAACAAATCTTTGTACTCGACAAACGCCACACAGTTTCGTGTCATCAATCCATGCTGATGCAGGTATTTTACATGGCTGAGCGATTTTAAGACCATCACTTGATCGAAACAACACATTTGAACCTTCTTCCCATCGTTTTGTACCCTTAGAAGAATTAGAAAACGTCGACTCAGACATAGTGAAACTAGAATCAGTGCAATGCCAAACAGACGTGGAGTTCGCTAACCGGAAGTCACATGTTGACAAGCATGCTACACGATCAGAAAGGAAATGAGGGAAAGCGCAGACTCCTGGCCTGTCATGTTGGAAACGAATCTCGGATCACACACCCCTTCACGTCAGTTTTTGTGTGAATAAAAGAAGAAAAAAAAAAGATAAAAAGAAAGAAAAAGGAAAAACAAAACCACAACAAACAAACAAAAACAAAAACAAAACAAAACAAAAAAAAAAAACAAACAAACAAAAAAAAAAAAAGAAAAAGGGAATAAAAAAAAAAATACTGCCAGGGGAACTAGTGTTTAGTTCGGACTGAAGGAGTTACTTCCCGTGTAGGTTTGGTTTGGTTTGTTTTGTTTTTGTTTTGAACACGGCACGCAGTATACCGAATGTGTGTACTTTTAATCGATAGAAAGTTTGAATATTCCATGAGGATGTGGTAGTACTTTGCAGGGTTTTTTTTTTTTTTATTATTCATAACAGTAGCTTTCCAATGTCCATGTTTCATGGAAAGTCTGCCGTGTGATCAAAATATAAACAGAGATTCAGGATCCGCTGGCTCACCTTTGATCCGGATCAGCACAACGGATGTGCAACGGCTTTTAATAGGCTCGTCCCAAAGGCACGCTCCTTCTGCACATGGAATTTCGTGAAATCAGTTTTGAAGTGTTTGCGTCATACAATGTG
>JADBJO010007558.1:52500-62500 GCA_016801955.1 Conus betulinus | reverse complement strand
TTCTCTTCTTCTTCTTCGGCCTCTTTTAATGAATACCCTTTTATTTACCTTTGATGTTTGAACCTTCTACTTATTTTTTTCTGTTTCTGAAGTTGGTATCCCTTCTTACCGTGTCTTCTTCTTTCTCCTCTTGGTCGTCTGCTGTTCTAGTCTTTTTCTGCTCTCTCTCTCTGTCTATCTCTCTCTCTCTCTCTCTCTCTCTGCTCTGCCTTTCGCCTCTTTCCTAAAATATAATGTCTTGATATTCTCCTTAACTGTCTAGTTTGTGGTCTCAGAGCTTCAGGCATAATGTTCTGTTGTAGGTCATGATTGGGTGCACCGTGTGTGGTGGGTCATGATTGGGGGCAACTGTGTGTTGGGGTGGGTAATGATTGGGGGCACTGGTGTTGGTGGGTCATGATTGGGGCACTGTGTGTTGGTGGGTAATGATGCGGGGGGGCACCGGGCGTCCGGGGGGTATGATTGGTGGGCACTGTGTGTTGGTGGGTCATGATTGGGGGCAACTTGTTTGTTATGGCGTCATAATTGGCGGCACTGTTGTGTTTATCGGTATGATTGGGGCACTGCGTGTTATGGGTCATGATTGGGGCACTATTGTGTTAGGGTCATGATTGGGCACTGGCGGCTATGGGTCATGAGTGGGGCATCTGTTTGTTAAATATAAATGATTGGGGCATGTAAATGTTATAGGTCATGATGGGGCCACTACTGTGTGGTGGGTATGATTGAGTCACTGTCTGTTACTGGTCATGATTGGGTTTTCGGTTTGTTTAGTGGGTCATGATTGGGGCAATGTGGTTGCTGGGTCATTTGCCCTTGGGGCACCTCCTTCTGTCTTCCTGGGTTTCAGATTGGGGCACTCGGTGTTTATGGGTCATGATTGGGAACTGGTGTTATGGGTCATGATTGGGGCACTGCGGGTTATAGGTCAGAGGGGGGACTGTGTGTTTGGGTCACTGATTGGGGCACTCATGCCGTTCTATGGGTCTCTGATTGGGGCACATGTGTCGCTTATCTTCCTCATGATGAGGCACTCCTGCAGCTTAATGGATCATGATTGGGCCACTGTCGTGTCAGGGTCATCTCTTGGGCACTCCTGTGTTTCCCATGGTCTATGATTGGGGCACTGTGCTTAGGGTCTAATGGGGCATTGGTGTATTCGCTCATGGATGGGGGCACCTTCTGTGTTAATGGGTCAGATTGGCGGACACTGTGTGTTCATGGGTCATGATGGGGCCACTTCTGGTTCTTCTGGTCATGATTGGGGCACTGTGGGGTTCATTTGGTGGGTCATGATTGGGCACTGTGTGTTGGGTCATGGTGGGTCATGACGGGGCACCCGTGCGTTGGGTGGGTCATGATTGGGGCACTGTATGGGTCATGATTGGGGCACTGCGTGTTATGGGTCATGATTGGGGCACTGTGTGTTATGGGTCATGATTGGGGCACTGTGCGCTATGGGTCATGATTGGGGCACTGTTTGTTCATGGGTCATGATTGGGGCACTGTGTGTTATGGGTCATGATTGGGGCACTGTGTGTTATGGGTCATGATTGGGGCACTGTGTGTTATGGGTCATGATTGGGGCACTGTGTTGTTATGGGTCATGATTGGGGCACTGTGTGTTGGTGGGTCATGATTGGGGCACTGTGTGTTATGGGTCATGATTGGGGCACTGTGTGTTATGGGTCATGATTGGGGCACTGTGTGTTATGGGTCATGATTGGGGCACTGTGTGTTCATGGGTCATGATTGGGGTACTGTGTGTTATGGGTCATGATTGGGGCACTGTGTGTTATGGGTCATGATTGGGGCACTGTGTGTTATGGGTCATGATTGAGGCACTGTGAGTAATGGATCATGATTGGGGCACTGTGTGTTCATGGGTCATGATTGGGGCACTATGTGTGTTATGGGTCATGATTGGGGCACTTGTGTGTTATGGGTCATAATTGGGGCATTGTGTGTTATGGGTCATGATGGGGCACTGTGTGTTCATGGGTCATGATTGGGGCACTGTGTGTTCATGGGTCATGATTGGGGCACTGTGTGTTCATGGGTCATGATTGGGGCACTGTGTGTTCATGGGTCATGATTGGGGCATTGTGTGTTATGGGTCATGATTGGGGCATTTTGTGTTATGGGTCATGATGGGGGCACTGTGTGTTATGGGTCATGATTGGGGCATTGTGTGTTATGGGTCATGATTGGGACACTGTGTGTTATGGGTCATGATCGAGGTATAGCGTGTATGGGTCATGATTGGGGCACTGTGTGTCATTGGTCACGATTGGGGCACTGCATGTGTGTCATGGGTCATGTTTGGGGCACTGTGTGTTATGGCTCATTATTGGAGCATCTAGCTGATGTGGTCTGCTGACTGACTTGTCGGACAGGGTACAGACAGTGTGTGTGTGTGTGTGTGTGTGTGTGTGTGTGTGTGTGTGTGTGTGTGTGTGGGTCATGTTTGGGGCGGCAAGGTGATGTGGTCTGTTGTGTGTTGTTGGGCAGGGTACAGGCACGTGTGCTGGTGGGCCATGACTGGGGCGGCAACGTGGCCTGGGCGGGTGGCCCAGCGGTACCCTCAGCTGGTGTCCAAGCTGATCATCCTCAGCTGCCCCAGCACCCTGGCCCACATGAAGATGGCCCGCTCCGGCTTCAGTCAGATCGTGAAGTCCTGGTCAGTGAAAGAGCTTTTCCTCGGGCTGTTGAGTATGTATAGCATTGGCTAGGTAAGACCCGGTCTGGCTGTAAAAGGTACTGGCGTACGATGTGTCTCCTGTGAGTGAAAAGAAAAGTATTGTGTTTAGGATTTTGTTGAGAGCATCATGACCATGTTTTCTTCAAGGTGTGATACACAATCCCCCTCTCAGCTGGGGACAAAGGATTAGGCTTCTCGAGCTGGCGTTTTACCTCAGCTATCATAATACAAGTCTGGGGACACGAATCCTCTCGTCTGTGCAAAATGAGTAAAGTTTCGTTTTGACCCCATTTAGTTAGACTAATTTCAGGCCGTTGTTAATCGAACAAACTATTGCTTCACGAAAGCCTGCGTGAACTAATGACCAACCATAGTTCTGTGTTGACTGAAGCCCAAAGTCCAGTTGGCAAAGCTAGGATGAACTAAAGTTGTGTTTGAAGAGTCAGGCCCAAAGTCCAGTTGGCAAAGCTAGGATGAACTAAAGTCTGTTTGAAAGTCAGGCCCAAAGTCCAGTTGGCGAAGCTAGGATGAACTAAGTTCTGTTTGAAGAGGTAGCCCCAAGTCCAGTTGGCAAAGCTAGGATGAACTAAAGTCTGTTTGAAAGTCAGGCCAAAGTCCAGTTGGCAAAGCTAGGGGATAAACTAAAGTCGTTTGAAAGTCAGCCCCAAAATCCAGTTGGCAAAACTAGGATAAACTAAAGTCTGTTTGAAGAGTCAGGCCCAAAGTCTTGTGGGCAAAGCTAGGATAAACTAAAGTCTGTTTGAAGAGTCGGAACCAAAGTCCCGTCTGGCAAAGCTAGGATAAACTAAAGTCTGTTTGAGAGAGTCAGAGGTTGCTGTCCAGTTGGCAAAGCTAGGATAAACTAAAGTCTGTTTGAAGAGTCAGGCCCAAAGTCCAGTTGGCAAAGCTAGGATGAACTAAAGTCTGTTTGAAGAGTCAGGCCCAAAGTCCAGTTGGCAAAGCTAGGATGAACTAAAGTCTGGTTGAAGAGTCCAGCCCAAAGTCCAGTTGGCCAGAAAGCTGTGGGATGAACTAAAGTCTGTTTGAAAGTCAGGCCTAAAGTCCAGTTGGCAAAGCTAGGATGAACTAAAGTCTGTTGAAGAGTCAGGCCCAAAGTCTTGTTGGCAAAGCTAGGATGAACTAAAGTCTGGCAGCTTCAGTCAGGGTCCCAAAGTCCAGTTGGCAAAGCTAGGATGAACTAAAGTCTGTTTGAAAGTCAGGCCTTAAAGTCCAGTTGGCAAATGCTAGGATGAACTAAAGTCTGTTTGAAGAGTCGGGCCCAAAGTCCAGTTGGCAAAGCTAGGATGAACTAAAGTGTGTTTGAAGAGTCAGGCCCAAAGTCCAGTTGGCAAAGCTAGGATGAACTAAAGTCTGTTTGAAAGTCAGGCCCAAAGTCCAGTTGGCAAAGCTAGGATGAACTAAAGTCTGTTTGAAAGTCAGGTTTCCCAAAGTCTTGTTGGCAAAGCGAGGATGAACTAAAGTCTGTTTGAAAGTCAGGCCCAAGTCTTGTTGGCAAAGCTAGGATGAACTAAAGTCTGTTTGAAAGTCAGGCCCCTGCATCTTGTTGGCAAAGCTAGGATGAAAATAAAGTCTGTTTGAAAGTCAGGCCAAAGTCTTGTTGGCAAAGCTGGGATGAACTAAAGTCTGTTTGAAAGTCAGGCCAAAGTCTTCTTTGGCAAAGC
This sequence comes from Conus betulinus, assembly GCA_016801955.1. Taxonomy (NCBI): domain Eukaryota; kingdom Metazoa; phylum Mollusca; class Gastropoda; order Neogastropoda; family Conidae; genus Conus; species Conus betulinus. The sequence goes on along the minus strand of JADBJO010007558.1, from coordinate 58,117 downwards.
TAGGATGAACTAAAGTCTGTTTGAAGAGTCAGGCCCAAAGTCCTCCAGTTGGCAAAGCTAGGATGAACTAAAGTCTGTTTGAAAGTCAGGCCCAAAGTCCAGTTGGCAAAGCTAGGATGAACTAAAGTCTGTTTGAAGTGTCAGGAGTAAAGTCCAGTTTTGCAAAGCTAGGATGAACTATAGTCTGTTTTGAGGAGTCAGGCCCAAATTGTTCCAGTTGATCGCAAAGCTAGGATAAACTAAAGTCTGTTTGAAGAGTCAGCCCAAAGTCCAGTTGGCAAAGCTAGGATGAACTAAAGTCTGTTTGAAGAGTCAGGCCCAAAGTCCAGTTGGCAAAGCTAGGATAAAGTAAAGTCTGTTTGAAAGTCAGGTGACTGCAGGCGGAAAGTGAAACTTTTAAAGGAAATGTTGTTGTTGATGATGTTGTTGTTGTTGTTGTTGTTTTTTTTTTGTTGTTGTTGTTTGTTGTTGTTGTTGTTGTTGTTGTTGTTGTTGTTGTTGTTGTTGTTGTTGCTGCTGCTGCTGCTGCTGCTGCTGTCGTCGTCGTCGTCGTCGTCGTACCCTGGCTAAAAGACTCGACGGATCACCCAAACAGCCGAAGCACTTGAACACTATGGTACAAGCGCATCAGCTGGGGATGAGAACATTACGTGTGTGACCGTTTTTAATTACCCCGCCACATGGGCAGCCACACACTCCGACTTCGGGGAATGAAAGTAAATCCGCTGGTTAAAATGGACAAAAATTACAAAACAAAACACGACGCGTTTCGACCTCTTAGATCTTTCTCAGGCAAAGCTAAACAACATTCAGGACAATAAAAAAACGGAGTACCCAGCAATCAGTAATCTTTTCAAATTGGACAACGCCCATCTTGCGCCGAATTTGAGAAGGTAAGTGATTGCTCGTTCTACGTTTTCATTGTCCCGATTGGTGTTTGTCTTGCCTAAAGAAGACCCAAGAGGTGGAAACGCGTCGTGTTTCGTCTTGTGATTTGTTTGCCCATGTTTAACCGTCGGATTTAGTTTCTATTCGTTTTAAATTTGAACTACATTCTGATTGCTATTCGAAGTTCGATCTTTTCTTAAGGGAGGCAACACAACCAGAAAAATACTACTTCCTGGAGCTCGACTGGGATATGTTGTAGGATTGCCGACACTTGCTATCTGTTGTGAAAAGGTTTTCAAGTCCATTTTGGTGATCTTTAGAAATGTACTCATTTATTTCCAAAACATTGTAATCTGGGATCTTCCGGTGTACTGAACGAAAATGTTAACTTAGGAGGAAAAAAAAAGAAAACGTAGGTCAGCCAATCACAAATGGATTTCCATCACCGAGGAGTTGCTATTCACTGATCTCTGTTTAGAGGAGAGCTGTTATATTGTTATTTCCCTTTGCGGTAACCCGGACAGCTCCTAGAATACGCTGAGCGATCATTCTTTCTCTGCCAAGCTGGGATTTGACGAGATTTACAGACCTTGCTGATCATGGATCGTGAAGCCAAAGAGCGGGCAATTGAAAATGAAAACAAGATCGATCGCTGAAATGAGGAAGGAGACAGACGAGAACTAGATTCGCAGTCTGAAAGCTCGTTTAGTTCAAAACCTGCCTTTACTGAAGGCGTTAATGAACTATCACCTCTGTGGAAATGAGAATCATTATGTAGAAGTGTAAAGGTCCGTTTCGTTTGTTTACTGAAGAGGATATGGAACACGGCTCCTCTCATTTTGCAAAGTGAGTAAAGTTTCTGAAGATCTCATTCAGTCAGAGCCATTTCAGTACAAGTGCCATGGCATGATAATATTCGTGGAGAACTGGGGAGGTGATGGCGCGACGGTAGTGGGTGCGTGTGAGAGGGTCATACTCCTTGCGGGTACAGCCAGTTTTAGTAAAAGTGCTGATACATGATGATATTTGTGAAAAAAAAAGCGAGAGAGATGGAAGGGGGGGGGGGGGGGGGGGGGGGGGTTATTGTGATGCCTCGTGTGGGCACGGATTCCGGCACCTTCAAACTGGAAAACTCAGAAATCGCCTTGAAAGGAGCATTCTAGAAATTCGAACAAAATGCAAGGCGAAAGGGGAGGGAATGAAAGGGAAAAGAGACTCGGGAAAGGAGGGGGAGGGGGGGGGGGGGGGGGGCGAAGCAGGAGAAGATGGAGGACGGAGGGGGTGGGAACGGGGATGGGGTATGCTCTCAATGGATTTCAAAATATCTGTCAAGAAATGTGTAGATCCCCGCCTCTCCTTCTTCTATACCTCCCCCACCCCCACCCCCCTCCGCCCGGACAATATGTTTTAAATGACCTGTTTCAATTCCTGTTCTGTGGGGGTCACTTAAAGGATATTACAGCTTTTTGTGCTGCGTATCAAGTATGATTACTGTATGTTTATTACAACTCTGTTTGTTGTATTGTTTAATCTTAAAGTGTTTAATAAGATTCTTTTAGATTTACAATGCTGACGTCATAATGTTGTTCAAGATCTTGGGATCTGTGTATTGCAGGTTGAATGATGTAGGTTAAATATACAATGCTAACGTCATAATGTTGTTAAAAGATCTTGGGATCTGTGTATTGCAGGTTGAATGATGTGGGTTAAATATACAATGCTAACGTCATAATGTTGTTCAAGATCCTGGGATCTGTGTGTATTGCAGGTTGAATGATGTGGGTTAAATATACAGTATTAGCGTCATAATGTTGTTCAAGATCTTGGGATCTATGTATTGCAGGTTGAATTATGTGGGTTAAATACACAGTGCTAACGTCGTAATGTTGTTCAAGATCTTGGGATCTGTGTATTGCAGGTTGAGAGATGTGGGTTAAATATACAGTGCTAACGTCGTAATGTTGTTCAAGATCTTGGGATCTGTGTATTGCAGGTTGAGAGATGTGGGTTAAATATACAGTGCTAACGTCGTAATGTTGTTCAAGATCCTGGGATCTATGTATTGCAGGTTGAATGATGTGGGTTAAACATACAATGCTAACGTCATAACGTTGTTCAAGATCCTGGGATCTATGTATTGCAGGTTAAATGATGTGGGTGCAGTGCAAGATCGTTTTTGTTTGAGAGAAACTGTTCATGGATGATTTTATGTGCTGTCCCCTGTTGAGTGCATTTTAACAGTTTGCACCTGGTCTTATTTTTCTCGTTTTTTTTTTTGTTGAGATAATAATGTGATTTTCGCTTTTGACTTTCGCCCTGACCCCGGACTTGTTTCCCCTCAGGTATTTCTACTTCCTGCAAGCCCCCTGGCTGCCCGAGTTCTACCTGCAGTCCAGGGATCTAGCCTTTCTTGACCTCTGTTTCCTCCGGCCTCCCCCATGGGCGTGCGCTCTGGTCGCATGACGGAGAAAGACGTGGAGGCCTACAAGTTCACCCACGGCCGTAAGTCGTCACACGTTGCACGTGCTGTTCATGCTGACACCCACCCATCCTACCTAAACTCGCAGACCGTTACAGTTATCCATCGTAATGTTCTGTAGTGTAAGATAGCCCCCACCCCCTCCCTCATCCTTTTTCACTCCTTATCTCCCAGCCTCCCGGAAGGATTGTCCCTGTCTGCCGTGTTACATTTGAAGGGTTGTGGCCATCAACCCTTTAGGCACAATGTACCAAGCATGGCACATTAACCCTTTAGGGTGTCAGCGTAACATAAAACTGGCTTATTTACCCCTTTGGGAATCAAGAGATCAAAATGACACATTAACTTCTTCGGAGCCAACGTTGCAACATGGCACGTGAATCCTTTGGCACCGATGCATGAGAAATGACGTATTAACCCTTTGAAACCAATGCATCCAAAATGCCCAGTGAACGCTCTGGGAGCCAGTGTAGCAACACTGGCACATTCGCCCTTCGGGAACCAAAAGAGCAAAATTGGCCCGTCAACCCTTTGAGCGCCGATATGAGAAAATGGCACTTTAACCCTTTGAAACAAACAAAAAGGATATATATTAGCAGCGGTAAGGAAATCATACCAAGAGAGATGAGAGAGCAAGAGAGAGAGAGAGAGAGAGAGAGAGAGAGAGAGAGAGATTTTCAAACACAACATTGTGTCCTGTTTGAGCATTACACGTATTTCGTTCTATGTCTTAAATGAACGAGTGTGCTGAATATCATGCCTCGAAAAAGCGTTGTGTGTGTTTGGTATTGTGTTTTGAAAAAGCGTTGTGTGCGTTTGGTATTGTGTTTTTGAAAAAAAGCGTTGTGTGTGCGTTTGGTATTGTGTTCTGAAAAAGTGTAGTGTGCGTTTTGCATTTTGTTGTGTTTTGAAAAAGTGTGTAGTGTGCGTTTGGCATTGTGTTTTGAAAAAAGCGTTGTGTGCGTTTGGTATTGTGTTTTGAAAAAGCGTTGTATGCGTTTTGGCATTGAGTTTTGGAAAAGCGTTGTGTGCGTTTGGTATTGTGTTTTGAAAAAGCGTTGTGTGCGTTTGTTTTTGTGTTTTGAAAAAGCGTTGTGTGCGTTTGTTACTGTGTTTTGAAAAAAAAGCGTGTGCGTTTGGTATTAGGTTTTGAAAAAAGCGTTGTGTGCGTCGGGTATTGTGTTTTTGAAAAAGCGTTGTGTGCGTTTGGTATTGCGTTTTGAAAAAAAAGCGTTGTGTGCGTCGGGTATTGTGCTTTGAAAAAGCGTTGTGTGCGTTTGGTATTGGGTTTGAAAAAGCGTTGTGTGCGTTTGTTATTGTGTTTTGAAAAAGCGTTGTGCATATTTGTTATTGAGTTTTAAATAGGCGTTGTGTGCTTTCTTATTGTGTTTTTTGGTATTGAAAATGCGTTCTGTGCGTTTGGTATATGAATCAGCGTTTATGAAAATCAGCAGTGTGTTCGTTTTGTATTGTGTCTTGAATAGGCGTTGTGTGCGTTTGGTATTGTGTTTTGAATAAGCGTTGTGTGCGTTTGGTATTGTGTCTTGAATAAGCGTTTGTGTGCGTTTGGTATTGTTGTCTTGAATAAGCGTTGTGTGTGTTATGGTATTGTGTCTTGAAATAAGCGTTGTGTGCGTTTGGTATTGTGTCTTGAATAAGTGCTGTGTATGTTTCAGATTCTGTTTTGAAGAAGTGTTGTGTGTGTTTCGTGTGGCATCTTGAATAAGCGTTGTGTGTTTTCGTATGGTGTCTGGAATAAGGGTTGTGTGTTGTTTGTATTGTGTCTTCAATAAGTGTTGTATGCGTTTCAAACTGTGTCTTGAATAAGTGTGGTATGTGTTTTCGTGTTGTCTCTTGAATAAGCGTGACTTTGTTTTTTCTGTTTTGAGTGTGTAATTGTGTGTAATTGAAGTTGGCCTTATCCACCGTCAAAATCATAACAAATGACCCCACCACTCACACCACACTCGCACCACCACCGCGACCATCGTCATCAAAGTCATGATAGTCACCCACCTCCACCACCACACCACCCACCACCCTCCATCCTCACCACAGCTATGATAACATCACCACCACCACACCACCACCATCCCACCAACCCCATCATCCCCCACCCTCACCGTCACCCATCCCCTCTCTCTGTGGGTCAGGTGGAGGGCTCACCGGACCGATCAACTACTACCGTCAGATGGTCCGTGACCCGGACTTCATGACCCCTTCCCGAGAGGCCTTGAGCAAGGTCACCAT
>JADBJO010007558.1:32500-47500 GCA_016801955.1 Conus betulinus | reverse complement strand
CCACACACGTGAGTCACCCGAACACGGGCATGGTAAGAGAGGAAGTGGAAGGGGAGGTCACCCAGTGCACGCTTCTTTATATAAAGGGAGTTAAATGCCTGGTAGTGATCTTATATATGTTTTACGCGATATACGTGTACCTGCGCGAAAGTACGTGTGCTACGCAATTTTGGGCGTGTTTCATGAAGTGCGCAACCCTCGTTGCAGAAATCATGAACTCTGCAACAAGGTTGCGGAGTTCATGAAACCACGCAAAACAGCATTGCCTTTGTACATGAACTACGCACGGGGAGCAAACTCGGTTGTCACCCAATCATTCGCAGATTGCGTTTTTCATGAACTACGCAAACAAGCTCAGTCTGTATGTCAACACACAAGAATGTCTTGTAAAGGCAGAGCAGAGAAGGAAAAAAAAAATAGACCAATACGTCATGAAGTCATCTGAACAGTGATCATTACTCACATAACTGTTTTGATGCCGACCGGCAGCAAAAAAAAAGTCTAAACGTCTTCAGTTGATTATCTGTATCCGAAGAAGCATGGATGCCACTGCTAGTGATTCCGCTCGAGGCCTGTGGTCTGATGACTATGAAAAAAAAAAAAGTTCTCGAGATTTTACGAAGGCCTGATACTGGCAAGAAAGAAGACCGGGAAGTTTACCATATCCAGAATACCTTTGCTATTGTGTCCATTGCTGGATTGGACCGTGTTCAGCGCAAGTCATCGGGCAAGTGCATGATCACACACAGAGCCGAGTGTACGAAGTGCTCGAAGCAACACACACCAGGCAAAAGGTAAATGTTTTCGAATACTTCAGTCATTTGCCGTGGTGTGTCGTCGCGTAACATATACAACGGGTTACTTCCCTTGGGTTACCGCCGGAGGGAACGTGGTGAGCGGCAGGGGAAGCGCACACACGCACGCACGCACACACACACACACACACACACACACACACACACACACACAGTTCTTTTCCAATTACTTGTTTGTTTTTAAAATAGTAAATTAATCTGCTCTCGGCCGTCTTTCCCGTTCTCTCTGTGTCTGTCTGTTCTCTGGTGTGTGTCTCTCTGTGTCTCTGGTGTGTGCTGTGTGTGTCCGTGTGTGCGACGTGTATGTGATCATGTGTTATGTGTGTGTGTGTGTGTGTGTGTGTGTGTGTGTTGTGTGTGCGTTGTTGTGAGTGTGATCATGTGTTATGTTTTGTGTGTGTGTGTGTGTTGTGTTGTGTGTGTGTGTGTGTGTGTGTGTGTGTGTGTGTGTGAATATGCACCCTTGTTTGTAGATGCATGGTACTTATTGCAATATTTATCTTCTTATTGGTTTCATTTATGTTTCTTTAACCCTTGTAAGTACCTGTAAGCGCTTAGGGCTTATGATGTAAGATTAAGCGCCATCAAATGATCATCATTACTTTTATTATTCTCTCTCAGTGTATCTCTCTTCTCCTTATGTCCGTTTCATTGTCTGTCTGTCCCCCCCCCCCCCCCCCTCCCCCCCCCCTCTCTCTCTCTCTCCCTCCCTGTCGCCGCAATCTGTCACTCCCTTTGTTCCTCTCTCTCTCTTTTCCCTTCACTCTCCCCTTTTTTCCCCGCGTCCCCTAGTCCCATTTCCCATTTCCCTGCCCCCCCCCCCCCTCTCTCTCTCTCTTTCTCTTTCTCTTCTCTCGGTCCTTTGTTCTCTCCCTCTCTCTTCCTCCACCCCTCTACTCCTCCCATTACCTTTCTCCCTCCTCCACCCCCCCCCCCCCCCCTTCTCTCTTCCTCCCGTCCCCTTCCCTCCTCCTTTCAGTCACCTTCAGCACACCTTCTCCTGTTCATGCTGCACCCCCTTCCGCCTCCCACCCCACCCCCTCCCCCACCCCGTCCAACACCCATCTCCTCCCTCACCCCCCCCCCCCCCCCCACCAAAAAAAAAAAAATTTAGTCATTGGACAGCACATGGCAAGCCCCTGTCCCACAGGCAAGCACCTGTCCCACTGCCCTCAGCGCCCTCAACAATAGCCCGGAGTAGTAGTCTAGCCCCCCCCCCCTCCCCCCCCCCAGTTGATTGCCCCCCCCCCCCCCTCCCCCCCCCCCCCCCCCCCCCCCCCCCCCCCAGTGGACTCTCCGGGCAATGCCGCAGCAGAGGTCTGCGAGTCGTGTCCTCGTGTGTGTGTTGCAGCGTCTGCGAGAATCGCGCTGAACAATTTGCATTACCGCGTGGAACAGAGCTGTTTCGTTAAGGGAGGAGCGCCGCCCCATTAAGCTTCATTGTGTGTTTGCTTCTCTCATTCACTTGTTCGTTCATGCAATATCTTCGTTCGTTCGTTCGTTCGTTCGTTATCTTCGTTCGTCGTATGTTCGTGTTTGTGTTCTTCCACCCAGTCCGTCGAGTCGGTCGGGTAATCAGTTGTTCATTCACTCGTTTGATTATCTATTTCTTGATTTATTTTGATTGCTTGCTTGCTTTCTTTCTTTTTTTTGTTTTCTTTATTTCTTTGATTCTGTTTTGTGTGCGTTTTTATTTATTTCTTTTTTCTTTCATTATCTTTCTCTTTCTTTCTTTTTTTTTTTTTTTTCTTTACTTATCTCCTCTCTCTCTCTCTCTCTCTCTCTCCTCTCTCTCTCTCTCTCTCTCTCCATTTTCTTCTTTCGAACTCTCTCTCTCCTATCTTCTTTTCACACACACACACACACACACACACACACACACACACACACACACACACACACACAGTGCATTTTCTGGACTTTTAATAGTGACGGTTATCATTAGTACTTCGAAAGGGTTTTCTTCCTTTTCATCATCATAAGGGTTCAAACAGGATCAACTCGAAGGATCAGGCTTAAAGTTAAACAAACAAAACAAAAACAACAACAGCAACAACAACAAAAACAAACAAAAACGGAAACAAACAGACCAATTAAACCAAACCAAATGGAATCATGAATTGACGAGAATATCAATATGCAACACTCTATTTGTTCCTCACTCTTTCGTTCTCTCCCGTCCTCTCTCTCCCTCCCTACCCCACCTCTCTCTCTCCTTTCTCTCTTGCCTTCTCTCTCTCTCTCTCTCTCTCTCTCTCTCTCTCTCTCTCCTCTCTCTCTCTCTCTCTCTCTTTCGCGCACGCGCGCTCGCACAAACACACACGCACGCACTCACGCACGCACGCACTACAGACACGCACACAACGGCACGCACGCGCAGACACGCAGGCATGTATGATATGCATACCCACAGCAATCCATACAGAGGGAAGGGCTCACCCACACACAGACCTACAGTACGTTTTTAGTCGCATGTATAGGTACACCCTTATTCTAGTGTATGCACCCGGTGCGGATACACATGTATATATCAGCTGATCTCTTTGCGCCACCCCCACTGCACACACACACACACACACACACACACACCACACACACACACACACACACACACACACACACACACACACACACACGTCAAATATCTAAATACTAATACATCATTAAAAAAAAATGACATGCCCGGGAAGAAAATTCGTCAAATTTTTCCAATGAACCAGTCACTTGATGAAGGAGAACACGAAAACAAACATGTGGACAGTATCTTAATCTAGTATCCGGTTATAAAAAGACCTAACCGGTATAAAATAGTGCACACTTCAGAAGTTAATTAAGGTTAGGTTTAAAAAGCAATGACCTTTTTGGTACCAAAGATAAGCCACTCAGGGGATTTCACGACGTATTTTGTAATATACAGCATCGCAGTTGTGTCCCTTCGCCTATCATAATAGTGACTTCATCAAAGCTCGGAACAAACATGTCAATGTGATTTGGCGGCAGCGTTTTCACTCGCAATTTGCTATTGCTGGGTGTATTTTTTTTTGTGAATGTACTGTGCTGTCAATGTTTCCTCTGGTAGTTAACACCTTTCTAACGCGTGTGTTTTTAACTTTATGTCTGTGTGAAGGTGATGGGTTAAATTATGCAGAATGTGATCATAACAGGAAAGGAATACATGAATATATTTTTAGCGAGGTGAAAGTTCACGTACTCACGAGACATTAAACCTTCATTTTCCCAAGGTTTCATTTAAGAAGTGGCTGGCAATTTTCATTCATTTCACCATTATTCATTTGACACAGTTGGCCCTAATGTTACGATTTTAATTTTTTTACAAGTGACATCTTTCTGATTAAAAACAGGGAAAATGCGTGTCTGGTCCAGGACAGATCTAACGAGGCGCGTTGTGATTTTCTGTACATCTGACATACGTATGCTACAAAGTGTACTTGGAGAAAATGGATACGTTTCTTCATGAAACATCAAATTTCCAAATTGTCAAAACCCCCAAAATAGCCAGAAACCCATTAAATGGGATGCTTATATTCTTGATCTTTAAATTAGTCCTTGCATCACTGTGTGCAAAAATATCAATCAGGTTCATATATATGTATATCACTAATGGTATGGAGTGGTAATACAGGGTGGCAGAAAACTCTGTGTGTGTGTGTGTGTGTGTGTGTGTGTGTGTGTGTGTGTCTGTGTGTTGTGTGTCTTGGTTCTCTTCATTGTTGCCCTTGATCATGTTCAGGTAAAAGGGACATCACTCAATCCAAATTTCGCGGTAACCCCCACCCACCCCCCCCCCCCCACCCCTGCCCCCTGTCGAGTGGCCATTTCTCACTGCTAGCACGTGCATCACCTATCGTCACTGTCACTGTTATGGCCTGGGAATCAAACTGGTTTCAAAATGGGTCAAAAAAAAAATCCTGTTGGTTTTCCTGGAGGTTGGCCTTGGTCGCGGACACAGAGCTCTGATAGGACAGACAAGAGAAGGACGAATCACGTGCACTGTGACCTTTAAAAGCAACTGTCCACTCCTCATAGCCAGTGACTGACCCTGAGAGTAGTAACTCTCCATGTTTCATTAGTCATTTGACTGACCTTTGAAAAAAAAATTGTCCAAACTTCATGAATCCCTAACTGACCCTTAAAAGTAACTGTCCTTACTGTATAAGTCGCTGACTGACCTTCAAAAAGAATTGTCCAAATTTCATAAATCCCTAACTGACCGTTAAAATAACTGTCCATACTCTATAAGCCACTGAATGACCTTAAGAAGGAACTGTGCAAACTTAATGTCACTAAATATACTGACCTTAAAGAAGGAACGGTGCAAACTTAATAAGTCACTAATAGACCTTGATCAGTCAGTGATTGACCTTAAACGAGTATTTGTTCATATTTCATAAACTGGTTGAGCTTCAGAAGTGATGGCTACATTTTAAAGGTCACTGGTTGACCTGTACTTGCAGGTCACTGGTTGACCTTTACTTTATAGGTCACTGGTTGACCTTTATTTTATAGGTCGCTGGTTGACCTTTACTTTATAAGTTAATATGTAAGTAACTTCCATCCATATTTCATTAGTCATTGTCTAACCTTTACTGGAAAGTGTCCATACCTTACTAGTTACAGGCTGACATTTGGAAGTGACCAGCCATACTTCATTAGTCCCTGACTGACCTTATGAAATAACTGGCCATACTTGATAAGACACGGTTTGATTTTTGATCTTTTGAATAAACTGTCCGTTATCTAAATTGTTTTCAACTGCTGTGACACTGACTTTAGAAGGACGTGTTTTATAACTTAGTCACAGACAGACACTAAAAACTAGCAGTCTGTATTTATTAAACATTGACTGACCTTTTAGAAAGAGCGGTCCACATTTCGTAAGGTAAGGTTTGACTTTTAAAAGTATTGTGTCTATACTTTATAAATCGCTGACTGATCTTTCTTTAACAGTAAGAGTCCATATAATTATTAGAAACCATCAACTGACCTTACCGTCTATACTTTTTAAGCCTTTGATGTTGATGTCTAGACATAGATGTCCATACTTCCTCGACCTCCAGCCTTGAAAAGTGACAGCCCATATTCCATAAATCGCCGACTGACTCTTAAAAGCATCTATCCGTCCTTGATAGATCAATGAGTGGATTTAAAAAGTGGCACCCATAATTGATAACTCTTTAATGACTTGGATGTAAGTGTACCTACAACTAAGCCACGTTAGTTTTAGCGATCGTCCATTCCATTCTTAGGAAGTTGTCTTCAAAGATAACGCCCACTTGGTAAATCACCGAGCCACCTTTAGGAGTAATGTCGATAGTCGACAACTCAGTGGCGGACATTAACAGGAAGGTACATGATTCATACGTCATTCACTGACTTTTAAAAGTAAAAGTCCCCATATGAGGACTTAAAAACAAAACAAAACGAAACAAAAGGAAACGAAAAGAAAACAAAACCATCGGCTGACTTCATTGCCCACACTTTAAAACTATTTGTCCATACTTTCAAAATCATCGGGTCACATATCAAACGCCATTGTCTTGAACTTCAAAGTCACTGACGACACGTCAAAATACTGTCCGAACCGGAAAAAAAAAAAAAAAGCATGTCGGAACTTTAAAAGTTACTGACGGCACTTTAGAGTTGCTGTCAAAACTTCAGAACTTCATGACGACACTTCCAAGTTGTCGTTCAAACCTTTCACGGCAGTGACAGCCCTTTAAAAGTCATCATATCCGAACCTTCAAACTCATATTACGGACCATACCTAGTCACTGTCCGAACCAGAAAATTTAAAAGAAAAAAAAAAAGTCACAGACCAGAGTCATTCAAAATTAAGTCACTAGTCCTCTCTCTAAAAGCCGCCATCACCATTGCAGGGGGCGTTGTAATAACGTTGTTCATCCTTGTTCTGCTTCTGTACCAGTTCCTCCCTCGTCTGGTACACAGGATCCCACGTCTGGCAGGAGTACAGCCCAGCCCTTTCCATTTGCCTATTCGCCTCACCGGCTACGTGCTCGCCTCCTTCTCCTTCACCCTGTCTGGGCGGTGGATAAGATGACGGGTGTGACGTTCTCTTCTCGCTCAGTACCGTGTAGGTGGTGGCGCCGTAGCTGTGCTCTCCCTTGGGGTCAGCCGCCCCTCGATGATATCCGGGTGGGGGTCGGGTGCTGCAGCAGGCGGGGGGAAGGGGGTGGAGGGGGTTTGGCGACTGGGGGGTCGGCCCAGGGCTGCTTCTCCCCCGAGGCGAAGATGGCGTAGAAGACGACGCCGGCGAAGTGGATGAGGCTGGCGATGAGGAAGACTGTCTGCCATTGTTCGGAGGCCTGAAGACACAGAGGGAGAGGGAACGGAGAGGGTGAGAATCGGGGGAGTGCATGTGAGGGCGGCGGAACTTGGGGGGGGGGGGGTGATTAGAAATAACAAGTGTGAAGAAGAAGAAGAAGAAGAGAAGAGAAGAGAAGGAAAAGGAGGGAGGAGGAGGAGGCAGGAAGAGGAGGAGGAGGAGGAAGGAGGAAAAGGAGAAGGGAGGAGGAGGAGCAGCAACAGCAGGAGGAACAAGAGGAGGAGGAGAGGAGAGAGACGAAGAGAAGAGGAGGAGGAGGAGGAGGAGGAGGAGGAAAGAGGAGGAGGAAAAGGAGAAGGAAGAAAGAGGAGGAGGAGCAGCAGTAGGAGGAGGAGGAACAGGAGAAGGAGGAGGAGGAGGAGGAGAAGAAGAAGAAGAAGAAGAAGAAGAAGAAGAAATACTACTGGCCGCGAAACGAACGACGAAGAACAAACAAAGCATAAAACAAACACAAGGCGTTTGAACCAGTTAGGCCTTCCTCAACATTCAACACAATGAAAACAAAGCATAAAACAAACACAAGGCGTTTGAACCAGTTAGGTCTTCCTCAACATTCAACACAATGAAAACAAAGGATGAAGAGACATACAGTGATATCAACAACACATTTTTCTTATGGCAGACTGTTGCTCTGGCACTGCGGTTTTTTTTTTTTTTTTTTTTTTTTGTCTAAATCTGAAAGCGACTTGCAGTAACGAAAGGGTACTGAAAGTCTTCTAAAGTAAAGGTATTAAGAGAGAGAGAGAGAGAGAGAGAGAGAGAGAGAAGGAGAGAGAGAGAGAGAGAGAGAGAGAGAGAGAGAGAGAGATGACAACAAGCCGACTTCAGACTCATATTTTTCGTGGGAAGGTCTTAAAAGCCATTCTTTATAGTAATAATCTCCAGTTCCACCACGATGACAACTCTTCTGCGCCGAAGTCAAAGAAAGAGGATGTTTCTGTGTGCAGTGTGGTCCCGTTTGCCACCGGAAGAAAACTGGCGTGAGAAGACAGCAGGCGAAAAATGGGTAATCAACCGAACGTCTATACATTTTTTGTGTGTTAATTTGTTTGTTTGTTTGTGTTTGTTTGTTTTTTGTTTGTTCCTGGAATCCTTTGAAAGCACTTCACTGCTGCACAATGTAGATTCGAATTCCATGACTTGGACCCCATTTTGAACAGTTGGCGTCACTCTCAAACTTGAAAAGAAGATGGACTTCGCATTAGTAGGCCTGCTTCTTGCTCGACACAGGCCGAGGAAACTGTCCGCCGTTTTGTTGTCGTCGTTGTTGTTGTTGTTGTTGATGTTGTTGCTGTGTTGTTGTAGTTGTAGTGGTGGTTGCTGTTGATGTTGTTGTTGCTGTCGTTATTGTTTGTTGTTGTTGTAGTGGTGGTGGTTGCTGTTGTTGTTGTTGTTGTTGCCGTCGTTATTATTGTTGTTGTAGTGATGGTGGGTTGCTGTTGTTGTTGTTGTCGTTGTTGTTTGTCGTTGTTGTTGTTGGTGTGTTATTGTTGTTGTTGTGGTGGTGGTGATGGTGTGGTGTGGGGTTGATCTCGAGCAACAGAGCTGTTTTACCCGCAAAAAAAAAATCCCGTGTGAATTTAATGGTGCTCGCCCACTGGCAATCAGTCTGCAACTGACAGTGGACAGACTGACCACAAACAGTGACCAGTTGACAGTGTAGAGACTGACCGACCGACAATGACCAGTTGACAGTGGACAGACTGACCAACAGTGACCAGTTTGACAGTGTAAAGACTGACCGACAGTGACCAGTTGACAGTGGACAGACTGACCAACAGTGACCAGTTGACCGTGTAGAGACCGACCGACAGTGACCAGTTGACAGTGGACAGACTGACCAACAGCGGACAGACTGACCAACAGTGACCAGTTGACAGTGGACAGACTGACCAACAGTGACCAGCTGACAGCGGACAGACTGACCAACTGTGACCAGCTTACAGCGGACAGACTGACCAACAGTGACCAGCTGACAGACTGACCAACAGTGACCAGCGGACGGGACAGACTGACCAACAGTGACCCAGCTGACAGTGGACAGACTGACCAACAGTGACCAGCATGACAGACTGACCAATAGTGACCAGTGGACAGGCTGACCAACAGTGACCAGCTGACAGCGGACAGATTGACCAACAGTGACAGCGGACAGACTGTCCAACAGTGACCAGCTGACAGCGGACAGACTGACCAGCAGTGTGACCAGTTGACAGTGGACAGACTGACCAAAAGTGACCAGTGGACAGTGGCGGACAGACTGACCAACATTGACCAGTGGACAGACTGACCAACAGTGTCCAGCTGACAGCGGACAGACTGACCAACAGTGGACAGCGGCACAGACTGACCAACAGTGACCAGCTGACAGTGGACAGACTGACGGACAGCGGACAGACTGACCAACAGTGACCAGCGGACAGACTGACCAACAGTGTCCAGCTGACAGCGGACAGACTGACCAACAGTGACCAGTGGACAGACTGACCAACAGTGACCAGCTGACAGACTGACCAACAGTGACCATTGGACAGACTGACCAACAGTGACCAGCTGACAGTGGACAGACTGACCAACAGTGACCAGCTGACAATGGACAGATTGACCATCAGTGACCAGTGGACAGCGGACAGACTAACCAACAGTGACCAGCTGACACTCTGACTAACAGTGACCAGCTGACAGCGGACAGACTGACCAACAGTGACCAGCTGACAGACTGACCAACAGTGACCAGCTGACACTCTGACCAACAGTGATCAGCTGACAGTGGACAGACTGACCAACAGTGACCAGCTGACAGTGGACAGACTGACCAACAGTGACCAGCTGACACTCTGACCAACAGTGACCAGCTGACAGACTGACCAACAGTGACCAGCGGACAGACTGACCAACAGTGACCAGCGGACAGACTGACCAACAGTGACCAGCTGACAGTGGACAGACTGACCAACAGTGACCAGTGGACAGTGAACAGACTGACCAACAGTGTCCGGCTGACAGACTGACCAACAGTGACCAGCTGACAGTGGACAGACTGACGGACAGCGGACAGACTGACCAACAGTGACCAGTGGACAGACTGACCAACAGTGACCAGCGGACAGTGAACAGACTGACCAACAGTGTCCAGCTGACAGAGGACAGATTGACCAACAGTGACCAGCGGACAGACTGACCAACAGTGACCAGCTGACAGACTGACCAACAGTTGACCAACTGACAGTGACCAGCTGACAGTGAACAGACTGACCAACAGTGACCAGCGGACAGAGTGACCAACAGTGACCAGCGGACAGTGAACAGACTGACCAACAGTGACCAGCAGACAGACTGACCATAGTGACCAGCAGACAGACTGACCAACAGTGACCAGCTGACAGTGGACAGACTGACCAACAGTGGACAGACTGACCAACAGTGGACAGACTGACCAACAGTGACCAGCGGGGTACTGACCTTTTCCCGGTGGTGCCAGCTGTCCCTGGTGATGACCTGCACGACGATGGGGCACAGCATGCCGGACAGGGTGCCCACGCTGTTGGACAGCCCCATCAGGATGCTGGCGTAGCGAGGGGCGATGTCCAGGTGGTTCACGTTGAAGCCTGCACGCAGTCCGGCAATGGAGATAGGGTGAGAATGAGAGAGACAAGACAAGACAAGACAAGACAGACAAGACAAGACAAGACAAGACACTAGACAAGGCACAAGACAAGACAAGACAAGACACTAGACAAGGCACAAGACAAGACAAGACAAGACACTAGACAAGGCACAAGACAAGACAAGACACTAGACAAGGCACAAAGACAAGACAAGACAAGACAAGACAAGACACTAGACAAGACACTAGACAAGGCACAAGACAAGACAAGACAAGACAAGACAAGACAAGACAAGACAAGACAAAATTCTTTAGTTACGAGGATAATAGATAAGCACTGACTCGCCTTTTTTTTTTTTTTTTTTGCATCCAGTCCTCGCCCTGAGTAGGGACTACAACATGCAGTGAAATGAAATAATGTAAGAAAGCAAACAAGCAAACAAACAAAGCGGTCATGCAATTAAAGTGGAACATCAAATGAAAATAGAAGAGAAACGAAAAACAAACAAAACAAAGAAATGAAAATAAGAAAAATAATAATGATGGGGAAGAAGAGAGTGGGGGTGGGGGGTGGGCTGGGGAACATATGGAAATATACTATAACATACAACAATTAGCGTTTATAAAAACAGACAATGAAATGAATATGGCAAAATACGTACAGAATACGCACGCACGCACAGAGAGAGAGAGAGAGAGAGAGAGAGAGAGAGAGAGAGAGAGAGAGAGAGAGAGAGAGAGAGAGAGAGAAATGCCCAACTTCCTTCTTCTAAAACTTCATGCAAACAGAATAAATGTTGCTCAGAGCGCGATAAGTCAGAAAAAAAGCAAACAAACAAATCTCAACGGATTTTCCCAAGTAGTCCTAAACAACAAATTGGCATGATTTCCACACACGTTATACGACACCTGGCGGTAGAATCAACTCGACTGCAACGTTTGCAACGTAATCAAACAGCGCACAACAGGCTTGGGATAGGTATTGAGCCTATAGGTGGTCTCCGAGCCTAGTGACAGAATGATAACCTACGTTATAGGTGCGTTCAGTACTTGCTCTATCCGGTGTTAGGATTGGTGGTGCTCGGCTGAGGTAACGTTCGCTGTTTGGAAACGTTGCAGCCGTTGTTGAAAGCTTGACCGTTCAGTCCTGTTTTAAATAACACGCTGAATACATTTCCTTCGCCAAAACCGTTCCCGTGAAGTAATATTTGTTTTAAACAGTAAGTATGCCTACGTGTGAGTTTATTTGCCCACGTGTAGAATGATGCTGAGTTGTTTGTTTGTTTGTTTATTTGTTTCTTAAATTAGATTCACTTTGATCCGTGAGGGAAAGAAAACAAGGGAGACAAATCATGTTGGACGGCGAGGAGCGGTGGTGAGTCCAAAGTTGAGCGACTCCGGCGCGTTACACGTGTGTGTGTGTGTGTGTGTGTGTGTGTGTGTGTGTGTGTGTGTGTGTGTGTGTGTGTGTGTGTGTGTGTGTGTGTGTGTGTGTTGTGTGTGTGTGTGTGTGCGTACGTACGTGCGTGCGTGCGTGTGTGTGTGTGTGTGTGTGTGTGTGTGTGTGTGTGTGTGTGTGTTCTGAACATTTACTATCATTTTGACGCTACGGATAGTTCTCCAGTGAGAAAGATACGAGTTATTTCGATCCCTTAATAATTTCCAGAATTCGACTGTTTCTTTATCACCTCTTGCTCCCGTTAGATCTAACTTTGCCCGTAGTACTATCCCTCCCATCAGCGGATCTATTATTTATTATGCAAGGAAGAGGGGGGGGGGGGGGGGGGGGGGGGGGGGGGGGGGGGGGGTGGGGGGGGGGGGGGGGGGGGGGGGTACAATTAGAAACTATTTCCATTCTAATTCCTGCCTTTTCAAGACAATCTCGTGTGTATTGAAGACGAAGTAGAGCAGATTCTAAGCAAAAAGATAATGACCTCAGACCTAGGAAGCTTTTTCTATGTGTTTTTTTTCAGCTGTCTGCTCTTTTATTCATATTGAAACGTGTGCCGTGTAATACCAAGGTTGTTCTCTCCAAGGTTCTCTCTCTCTCTCTCGTCTCTCTCTCTCTCTCTCTCTCTCTCTCTCTCTCTCTCTCTCTCATTCGTCTTTTATTCATATTAAAACATGTGCCGTGTAATACCAAGTTTGTTCCAAGGTTCTCTCCTCTCTCCTCCTCTCTCTCTCTCTCCTCTCTCTCTCCTCTCTCCTCTCTCTCTCTCTCTCCTCTCTCTCTCTCTCTCTCCCCCTCTCTCTTACTCCCTCTCGTCTTTTTATTTACATTAAAATACGTGCCGGGTCCCTATAATGTCATTCGTGTCAACATTTGTAAACATTCCTTCCATTTGTTATTGAGCGGTACGACCGTTTACTCGTTGTCCGTAACAGCATTTCCAATTAAAACAAAATCCTCTTGGGGGAAAAGAATCGGTTTCCGTTGGGAAGACGACAGCTTGGAGAAGTAGCAACACACTTTCATCTCTCCGCCCCCCCCCCCCCCCCCCCCCCTTCCCTCCTCCTCCTCCTCCTCTCCAGCCACCCTCTCCCCTCCCCCCCCCCCTTACCCCCCATTCTTTCCCTCCACCACCCCCCCCGCCCCCTCCACCCACCCCCCCATCCTCCGCCACGCAAAAAAAAAAAAAAAAAAAAAAAAAAAAAAAAAAAGAAAATCCGTCTAGGAACTGCGGCAAGTGTGCCGGTCAGAACAAAGTACAGGTTGTTTTACTTTTAAAAAGTTTATTTAAAAAAAAAAAAGTGACTGACTGCTTATTACAACGATTACATTTTTTAGAGTGGTGGACGAAGAGAGGGAAGAAGGTAGTGAGGGACACAGGACGGGGTTAGGGGTGAGGGTGGATGGTGGGGTGTGGGTGGGGGGGGGTGGGGGTGGGGGGGGGGGGATGTTAAGGGCGTCAGCGTCAGTCGAGCAAGAAGGTCGATGGAACAGCTTGACCTTGAAGTGCACGGGCAGGAGGGAGTGTACACGGTGGAACCTGCGCCGGCGGCTGTGATCCGCCATGCTGATTTGATAAAGGGGGGGAGAGAACAGACGCGATGCCGACTGTACTGGCCCAAGGGGAGGAGAGAAGAAGAGGGCCAAATTGGATGTTTGGAACAATGGCCTATCGGCAGCGCGAGGCCCCGGCCATGGAATCGCCATCCCTCAGTTCTGTCACGATCTGATATTTGTGCAGCTCTTCTGGCGCCGTGGTCGGAATGATTCTCTCTTCTGCGTCACTTTGCCACAGAGAGAGAGAGGGAGGGAGGCGAGGGAGAGAGAGGAGGAGAGAGAAGAGAGGGGGGGGCGGGGGGGGAGAGAGACAGAGAGAAGGGGGTAGGGGGAGAGAGACAGACAGAGAGACCAGACAGACGAGAGAGACAGAGACAGACAGACAGAGGTAGAGACAGGCAGAGACAGACAGACAGAAAGGCATGCAGAGACTGACAATAGAGACAGAGACAGACAGACATGCAGACTGACCAATAGACATAGAGAGCGAGAGATAGAGGAGGAGAGAGGAGGGGAAGAGGGGGTGTGAAGGGGGTGGAGGGACGTGGGAAGAGACTGGAGAGGACGTGAGAGGGAGAGAGAGAGAGAGAGGAGAGAGAGAGAGAGAGAGAGAGAGAGAGAGGGAGGGTGGGGGGGGGGCTGACCGATCAAGCATGCACGAGATCTCTCTCTCTCTCTCTCTCTCTCCTCTCTCTCTCTCTCTCTCTCTCTCTCTCTCTCTTTAGATTTTTAAATGTGATTTTTTTATGGACTGCCAAGGATAGAAGGAGAACCCAAACAGAACTGTGTGAAAATTGTGCATAATCTGTTGACTGGTAGATCGAAACTATCGCAGAACTGTGTGAATATTGTGCATAATCTGTTGACTGGTAGATTGAAACTATCACAGAACTGTATGAATATTGTGCATAATCTGTTGACTGGTAGATTTGAAACTATCACAGAACTGTGGTGACTATTGTGCATAATCTGTTGACTGGTAGATTTAAAAGTATCACAGAACTGTGTGAATATTGTGCAAAATCTGTTGACGGGTAGATTGAAAACTATGACAGAACTGTGTGAATATTGTGCATTATCTGTTGACTGGTAGATTAAAACTATGACAGAACTGTGTGAATGTCGTGCATACTCTGTTGACCGATAGATTAAAACTATCACAGAATCGTGCATAATCGTGTTGACTGGTAGATCAAACTATCACAGA
>JADBJO010007558.1:20000-25000 GCA_016801955.1 Conus betulinus | reverse complement strand
TGATGCCAGTCCTGTTCCGACCAACGAGCAAGTTTTGCATCTTTACAATTTGTTGTCTGGCCCTGTTTAGGCTCTGTTGATCCACGTGTAAGAAGAGAATGGAATGAGGGTAAGAGGCAGGTGGGGGTGGGGGTTGGGGTGGAAGAGGGCTGGGGTGGGGTGGGGTGGGGTGGTGGGTGGGTGGGGGGGGGGGGGGCACGGACCTCGATCAAATGAATAGATGTACTAAATGAGGGACACCGGAGGACAGGAAGACAGAAAGGAATGGGTGAAGAAAGAAAGAGAGTAAGAAAAGAGAAGATCGGAGTAGAGAGCAGATAGACAGACATGACGACGGAAATGATGAAAGAAACACGAAGAGAGACAGAGAAAGAGAGAGAGAGAGAGAGAGAGAGAGAGAGAGAGAGAGAGAGAGAGGGATAGAGAGAGAGACACAGAGAGAGAGAGAGAGAGAGAGAGAGAGAGAGAGAGAGAGAGAGAATATTTATTTCCAAAGGGTAACAGACAGACGCGGAGATGCTTTTTCTATCCATCTCGCCCTCGTCCCTTCAGATACACGCACTAACACTATTACACAACAGAGAAAAAAAAAAACAAGAAACAGAAATGATTCATACTGGCACAAAAGAAAAACATACACATACTAAAACTGTCTCACGCACACACACACACACACACACACGCACACACACACACACACACACACACACACACACACACACACACATGCAAGCACACACACGAGGAGAGAGAGAGAGAGAGAGAGAGAGAGAGAGAGAGAGAGAGAGAGAGAGAGAGAGAGAGAGAGAGAGAGAGAGAATAGCAAAGACAGATCGACAAAGAAAAGACGAAAATGGAAGAGAGATGGGAGGAGGGAAGGGAATGGTGGTCGGCAAACGACTGAGAGAAGTAGAAGTGTTCATTCTCTCTCTCTCTCTCTCTCTCTCTCTCTCTCTCTCTCTCTCTCTCTCTCTCTCTCTCTCTCTCTCACACACACACACAGACGCGCGCGCGCATGCACACACACATACGCACACATACATACGCACACACATACACACACACACACCGCGCGCGCGCGCGCGCGCGCGCACACACACACACAGACACACTGACACACAGACACACAGACACACACACACACACACACCACGTGCGCATGCACACACGCATATGTACACACACACACACACAACGCACGCACACACACACACAACACACGCACACACAACACACACACACACACACACACACACACACACACACACACACACACACATACGCACGCACCCNAACTGGACAGAATTGACATCACATGTCCCCCTTAAATGTCAGAAAACAAAGTACATGCTTATTACCTCTCGTCAAAAAAGACAAAATTTAAAGTACTGTCCAATGCCCCCTGTATTTCATTAATAACAACAAGCTTAGAAGAAGTTAGCACTCATAAAGTGTTTAGGAATCACTATTGAATAATAATCTTTCCTGGTCGCCACATGTTTTCCAACTTAAGCACAACGAGTTTTCAGAAAATTTTTCAGCTTTTTCGAAATTAAAAAAATTCCTAGATATAAACTCTCGTAAACATTTCTATCATGCATATATCCAGTCCTACATTGACTACTCTTCTACTCTCTATATGATTCTTGCAGTGCAGTCACGTTAAAACCGTTTGCGCAGGGCCCATAACGGGGCTATCAAAACAGTACTTCAAAAAACCATCAACATTAACTACTCAAGATTACCTCAAATTAGATATATTGCCCCTTTCTTATAAATTTGAATATATAATAAAGCAATAATGATGTTCAGAATTATGAACCAATTAGCACCCTCAAATATATCTGCAAGATTTCCAGTCAATCAATCAATCAAGATATACTAATAATATAATCATACCGAAAACCAAGAATCGATCTTTTTAAAAGTAGCTTAGTTTACTCTGGTGTGGAACACTTTGGAATTCTATACCAACATATGTTTAAACAGAAGAAAAGCATTAATTCGTTTAAAGTTGCGTATAAACGCCTTCTATTTGAAATACTGAAAAACAATTTATTTTAACAGTTCTCTAATATTCAGTCTGAGCTAATATCGGATGTATAAATGTCAGCAACTGTTGTTATTCGGAAATTGAACCCCTGGCATATTTATCTTTTTATTTATTACTTCGTATGCATGTATTTTTTCCGTTATCATTGGATCAATGATTATTCTAATAATTCACGGTTAAACTAACATATATGCTCTGCCTTATTCTTTTTCTGTAATTGATCCCCGAATTACCTCCTGTGGCCTTTGTCAGTCGTGTAAACTATTTGGCGTAGACTATATTGTGTATTTATGTTTCTCATACCTTCTTCTTTTCCTTTTTTTTGCTATACTTTTGTTACATATATAGACAATTTACTTTCTGTACTATTGTTTGTGAATTTCTTTTAGCCTCAGGGCTGAGTGTGTTAAAAAAGCACGCTTGTATGCTTATCTCATATCCCTGAATAAACAAAATTTCGTTTCGTTTCGTTCGTTCGTTCGTTCGTTCGTTCTCTCTCTCTCTCTCTCTCCTCTCTCTCTCTCTCTCTCCTCTCTCTCTCTCTCTCTCTCTCTCTCTCTCTCTCTCTCTCTCTCTCTCATACGCGCGCGGGTGTTTGAAACGGCGAATTTTCTCTCAGAGGCAGTGCAACGTTTGCTCTCCTTGTATCTCCCACTTTATCTTACACACACACACACGCACGCACGCACGCACGCCACACACCACACCACACACACACACACACACACACACACACACACACACACAACACACACACACACCACACACTAAACCTCTTGTGAAAAGATTCCTGTTGATGTCGAAATGGCGCCGCCCACAAAACCTGCTGCTGCAGAGTGACCCGAACGATAATGTCCAGACTCGCTTTTATTTGGTTAGAAGAAATCTCGTTTAACACGACTGGAGATTTTAAGATGTCTTTCGGGAGGTTTAGAGAGGACACACAGAATCGACTTTTGGTCCCTAGTTTGGCGGGGCATTTAGATCACTAATCTGAAAGACTGGCAGTACGATGGCTTCTTTAAAAGCTATGTATCGTTATTGATGTATTAATTGTAAATATGAATGATATCCTTCAATATGTAGAGTAGGAATATTTTTCAGAATGTTGCGGTCGATGTTGTAAAGACAAAAACACGAGTTGTTCCAATGAAGATAGTTCCCCCATGCATTTTTCACTGGAATTAAGTATCGATCGTATTCTTCTAGTTGAAAAAAAAAAAACTGTATGAACAATGAAGTTGGCTGTTTTCTGTATTGCCCACCTCAGCTGATGTTTTTGTTACTGTTTAAAAAGAAATTATGGGTTTTTCAGGGGCTAAGTCCATTCAAGAAGATCCGAGTGTTGGAGATTAAAAGAAAAATCAGGAGATTAAAAAAAAATCAGACAGCTTATCAAACGGGTTTTTCAGATATCGTGTGTGTGTGTGTGTGTGTGTGTGTGTGTGTGTGTGTGTGTGTGTGTGTGTGTGTGTGTGGTGCATTCCTGCGTGTGTGTGAGTGGAGAGAGAGAGAGAGAGAGAGAGAGAGAGAGAGAGAGAGAGAGAGAGAGAGAGAGAGAAACACACAAAGAGAGAGAGAGAGAGAGAGAGAGAGAGAGAAGAGAGAGAGAGAGAGAGAGATTTGCAAACAAAAAGTACATCTACATTTTTTATTGTACGTTTATTTCTATGTCAGTCACTATTTTGCTTCCTAAAACGAATGTTTGTTTTTCATGTTGATTGTTATATACCACAAGATCTACCGACTGCATCAATTTCTTCAGTTAACCAATGCAGACAGACAGACAGAAAAACAGACAGACAGAGACAGAATGAATGAGAAAACGAGAGAAGGGAAGAAAGTGACACTTTCAATCGACCTCAGTCCACTCTCTTCCTTCTCCCCCCTCCCCCCCTTCCTCCTCCTCCTCCTCCTCCCCGCCTCCTCCACCTCTCTCTCCTCTCCCTCCTCCTCCTCCTCCTCCCCCTCCTCCTCCTCCTCCTCCTCCCACCTCCTCCTCTTCCTTCACCTTACCCTCTTCAGACAGACCCTCACCCACCCCTGCCTCACCCACACTCACCCCTCGGTCCCCCACCCCACCCCACCTCTCCCAGTTCGGGCCACTGACCGTGTCGTAGAGAGCCCCGCTGCTGCCGCTGGTGGCCCCGGCCACCTCTCCCCCCGTCATGCGGGCGATGTACTGTCCACCCACCATCAGGATCCGCATGGTGATCTGGACGATGATGGCCACGAACAGGTTCTTGTGGATCCGCGTCCGATGGCACCGCAGACTCCTGTCACCACCACCACCACCACCACCATGAGGATGAGCATGGTGAGGATGATGATGATGATGGTGATGATGAGGAGGATGAAGAAGAAGAAGAAGAAGAAGAAGAAGAAGAAGAAGAAGAAGTACAAGAAGAAGAACAAGAAAAAAGAAGAGTGGTGGTGGTGGTGGTGGTTGCAACCCGCATAAGTAGCAGTCGTAACAGCAGCAGTAGTAGTAATTGTATTAGAAGTAGTAGTAGCAGCAGCAGTAGTAGCAGCAGCAGCAGCAGCAAGTAGCAGTAGTAGTAGCAGTAGCAGTAGTAGTAGTAGTAGCAGCAGCAGCAGCAGCAGCAGCAGAAGAAGAAGAAGAAGAAGGAGAAAAGTAGTAGTAGTAGAGTAGTAGTAGTGGTAGTACCTGCAGTAGCAGCAGCAGCAGTAGTAGTAGTAGCAGTGGTAGGTGTTGATGTTGTTTAGTGGTAAATTGGTAGTGGTGGTAGTAGTGGTGGTGGTAATAGTAGAACTGGCATACTACTGCTACTACTATTACTACTACTGCTATTACTACTACTACTACTACTACTAGTAGTAGTAGTAGTAGTAGTAGTGTAGTATAGTAGTAGTAGTAGTAGTAGAGGTAGTAGTGGTAGTATTAATGGCAGTAGCAGCAGCAGCAGTAGCAGCAGGTAGCAGTAGT
>JADBJO010007558.1:10000-12500 GCA_016801955.1 Conus betulinus | reverse complement strand
AATTTAAAGGAGGACATTTTTTGGAAACTCGCTCAAAGATAAGATTCCAATTTCATTATAAGTCCCAATGTTACACGTATGCGTGGGAACTCCAAGAGCAAGTTTATATGCTTTGCAGTCTACACTTTGTAACTTTTTAAGTAAATGCTGTGGAGCACTGAAGAAGAAGACTTTCTTGAGCACTTCTCAGCATAAGGCAGAAGTGTTAAGCTAACTTTTATCTTGACCCTATATTTTGTTTTGCCTATGATCTTCAGAAAGTTTACACTTTTTTTCTTGTTTTATTCAAAAATATATTGAATATGTTGATTCCATGACAGTTTTTATGTTAAATATACAACTAGGAATTTAACAGATTTGACGTATTGTAAGACCGACCCATTCAGGGTAAATTGTGGAAGTTTCTCTGGGGTCATCTAGAGTTAAAAAGCATTAGATTTTTTTTTCTGTCGATGGTGACAATCCATATTCATGTAAGAAACTACTGATTTTATTTAAATCATGTTGAAATTTGATCTTTATGTAATTTAAGGATCTTAATGGGGTTTTCCGTTTCATAGTGACTTTCATCCACAGACATATGTCATCAGCAAACTGAACTAAAACTATGTCTTTGGATAAGCCTTTGTTATGTCTGCAATTAGGACATTTAAATAGGATTGGAGATAATACTGATCCTTGTGGAAGACCCACTTACCAGTATTCTAGTGTTTGAATATGTATGCTCTATTCTTATTTGAATAATTCTACTTTGAAGGAAAACTTTGACATAGTTGCACATGGTTCCATTTATTCCAATAGTTTTCAGTTTATACAAAAGTCGTTCATGCCATACTTGTTCGTACGCTTTCCTTCTGTCAAAGAACGTTTTGCCAGGATGTTTTTATGGACTTGCGAACTGTTGTTTAACATGTGTTTGTGAGTTTTACTAGATGTTCTGTTGCGCTGATCTACCTTTCCGAAAACCAGGTCGATTTTATAAGGATAATTAGATGTTCGTTACAAAAATAACGTGATCTGTTCATGACAATTCTTTGGTGGTGTGTGTGTGTGTGTGTGTGTGTGTGTGTGCGCGAGTGCGCGCCGCATGCTTGTATCCGTGTATATGTCCCATGTGGCGTGTTGTGTGTGTGTGTGTGTGTGTGTTTGTGGTGTGTTGTGTGTGTGTGTGTGTGAGTGTGGTGGTGTGTGTGTTGTGTGTTGTGTGTGTGTGTGTGTGTTGTGGTGTGTGTGTGGTCTGTGTCTGTGTTCTGTGTGTCACTGTGTTCTGTGTGTGTCCTTGTGGTGTGTCTGTGTGTGTCTGTGAGTGTGTATATCTGTCCGTCCCTGTCTGTCTGCCTCTCCTCTCTCTCCTCCTCCTCTCTCTTCATCTCTCTCGTCTCATCACAACACTCTCTCTCGGGTCCTGTCTCAGTCTCTCTCTCGTCTCTCCTCTGTGTGTGTGTGTGTTGTGTGTTTGTGTGTGTGTGTGTGTGTGTGTGGTGGGGTTGGTGTTTGGTCTGTCGTTTCTGTCTGTCTGTCTCTATGTGTGTCTGTGTATCTGCGTTGTGTGTCTATGTGTGTATTCTGTGTTGTGTGTGTGTGTGTGTGTGTGTGTGTGTGTTGTGTGTGGTGTGTGTGTGTGTGTGATGTGTGTGCTTGTGTGCGTGTGTCGTGCGTTTGTCCGTGCGGTGTATGTGTGTGCGTGTGAGTGTGTGTGTGTGTGTGTGTGTGTTGTGTGTGTGTGTGTGTGTGTGTGTGGTGTGTGTGTGTGTGTGTGTGTGTGTGTGCGTGCGTACGTGCGTGAGAGCGTTTGTGTGTGTGTCTGCGTGCATGCGTGCACACGGCTCGCGCGCGCGCGCGTGTGTATGAGTGTGTGAGTGTGTGCGTGGTGTGTGTGTGTGTGTGCGTGACGTGAGCGCGCGCGCGCGGCGCGCGCGTGTGTGTGTGTTTGTGGTTGCGTATCTCGTGTGTGTTGTGCGCGCCTGTGTGTGCGCTGGCATGAAAGCATTCGTGTGTGGGTGTGTTTGTGTGTGTGTGTGTGTGTGTGTGTGTGTGTGTGTGCGTGCGTGCGTGTGGTGTGTGTGTGTGTGTGTGTTTGTGTGTGTGTGTGTGTGTGTTTTGTGTGTGTAAGTGTATAAGTGTATAAGTCGCGCGTCTCTCTCTCTCTCTGTTCTCTGTCTGTGTCTCTGTCTGTCTGTCGGTCTGGTCTGTCCTCTCTCTCTCTCTCGCTCTTCTCTCTCTCTCGTCTTCATCTGTCTCTCGCCCTCTCTCTCCTCTCGCCTCCTCAGCACCTTCTCTCTTCTTCTCTCCATCATCTCCATCTCTCCCTCCCTTCTCTCATCTCTCTCTCTCTCATCGTCTGTGTGCATTGGAAATATTGTGCATCGAAATATGACAGAGTCGTTGAGAAATAAATTGAAATGGATACAGGTTTTTGGCAAACTCGATTGAACTGGATGGTAGGAAGAAGACGAGGAAAAGCGCGCGCGCGCGCCGTGCGTGTGTGTGTGTGTGTTGT
>JADBJO010007558.1:0-5000 GCA_016801955.1 Conus betulinus | reverse complement strand
CACATCCGTCACATCCTTACTCTGACACATCCGTCACCATCCTTACCTCTGACACATCCCTAACCATCATTCTTACCTCTGACACATCGGTAACCCTCATTCTTACCTCTGCCATATCCGTAACCATCATTCTTACCTCTGACACATCCGCAACCATCATTCTTACCTCTGCAACAAGAGATCGTCCGATACTTTTTCATGCCCTTTTCTTCCAGTACTAGACAGTAGTTCCCCTGGCCAAGTTACCCACAGTATTTCCCCACGGGGACATCGAGCGCATGTGAAGACCAGCTGATCTTCCTACCAATCGGAAGTAAGTTTTACAGACGATGTGGGATCGCATAACCTAACAGGCATAGGTGGCCATAAGTAGAGGAGGCTCTCCATTTAGAACTAATTCATTTACATTTTAACAAACCAGATACAACTTTATGGGCTCGTTATAAAAAACAAAACAAAACAAAACAAACAAAAAAAAAAACAGAATGAAGTAACTTTGGCCATTATTTTCCCCTAGGTATCCCTAAATAGTAGCATCGTCAGATGGGCTGGAAGGACGTTGGGAATTCTTATACTCCGCACTTTCAAACCACAGACTGCCAGTAAACCCCGGTTCTTGTCTTAGAGAATCTCCGTCATGGCAATATCTGTCACTGCTGATATTCTTTATTGATCATATCCGATCGGCACAATGCTGTGTAATCGTCAACGAATTGTGGACAATGTTTCAAAGATGTTTCAGGGGGCCAAAGTCGATGGTAAGTGTCTTAGGTAAGTTGGTTATCCTCAGCGTGACGGTTAGTGTGGCAGAAGCATGGGCACACCACTCTAATGCTCTCTTTCCGTTCTTTCTGAATCAGTCAACACACGTTCCTTCAGGTTAGACCAGTGGGACGAATATGGACATGACCCACATATGCTCTGTCGTCAGCTGTAGGCGTTCATCAGGGCCACATAGCTATCGATTCCAGACATTGAAGAGGGATTTACATACCAATGGGGAGGGAGAAAGCCAGAACGGAGCTGATTCTATCTGACAATCGCATCACGATGCTATTCATGGTGCAGGGGGTTAAAGAAGAGAGAGCAAGAGAGGGGTGGCGAATAAGAGCAGAAGGAAGGGGTGGGGGGTGGGGGTGGGGGACGGATGGGGCGGGGGCATTCTCTTTTCGATCTGTGTGGTCCTTTGGAACCTGGAGTCTTCCATACCACATTCACCTGGAGTCCAGTGGAAACAGAAGAGAGACATGGAGTCTTCAGTACCACATTCACCTGGAGTTCAGTGAGAAGAGAGACCTGGAGTCTTCAGTACCCCACATTCACCTGGAGCCCCAGTGAGAAGAGAGACCTGGAGTACCTACGATCACCTGGAGTCCAGTGGAACAGAAGAGAGACCTGGAGTCTTCACTACCACATTCACCTGGAGCCCAGTGAGAAGAGAGACCTGGAGTACCACGTTCACCTGGATTCCAGTGGAACAGAAAGAGAGACACCTGGAGTCTTCACTACCACATTCACCTGGAGCCCAGTGGAACAGAAGAAGAGACCTGGAGTACCACATTCACCTGGAGTTCAGTGGAACAGAAGAGAGACATGGAGTTTTCAATGTCACATTCACCTGGAGTCCAGTGGAACAGAAGAGACACCTGGAGTCTTCAGTACCACATTCACCTGGAGTCCAGTGGAACGGAACAGAGACCTGGAGTCTTCAGTACCACATTCACCTGGAGTTCAGTGGAACGGAACAGAGATCTGGAGTCTTCAGTACCACATTCACCTGTGGAATCCAGTGGAACGGAACAGAGACCTGGAGTCTTCAGTACCACATTCACCTGGAGTCCAGTGGAACGGAAGAGAGACCCGGAGTCTTCAGTGCCACATTCACCTGGAGTCCAGTGGAACGGAAGAGAGACCCTGGAGTCTTCAGTACCACATTCACCTGGAGTCCAGTGGAACGGAAGAGAGAGACCCTGGAGTCTTCAGTACCATATTCACCTGGAGTCCAGTGGAACGGAAGAGAGAACCTGGAGTCTTCAGTACCACATTCACCTGGAGTCCAGTGGAACGGAAGAGACACCTGGAGTCTTCAGTACCACATTCACCTGGAGTCCAGTGGAACGGAACAGAGACCTGGAGTCTTCAATACCACATTCACCTGGAGTTCAGTGGAACGGAACAAAGAAGAAGCCGAATGAGAGTCGACCAGGTTCTTTAAACCGTCCAGTCTCCGATTCTTTTACCTAATTATGTTCTAATGGATATGCTGTGAACCCTCCCCGCGGTAAGTGTACCACAGTATTTCAATCTATTTTGAGAGAGAGAGAGAGAGAGAGAGAGAGAGAGAGAGAGAGAGAGAGAGAGAGAGAGAGAGAGAGAGAGAGCTGAGAGAGAGAGAGACAACTGCGAACGAATCTTTTTCATGAGGGAAATAGCGGAATAAGCACAAAAATGGCTTTTTTTTTACATTCCGGCTTCTCAATAAAGGGAAATACATATAAAGCAGTAGAACATCAGCAAACTAATCTGGAATTGAGAGTAAACATACATAAAAACGCTATAATAGAAAGAGGAAATGGTTAAACATCCCAAAAAAACAGGAGAAATCATGCCTGGAAGAGAGAGAGAGAGAGAGAGAAGAGAGATTGAGAGAGAGAGAGAGAAACGCTAGAAAGAGAGAGAGGAGAAATGAGAGGGAGAAGAGAGAGAGGGACAGGGAGGGAGAGAGGGAGAGAGAGAGAGAGAAGGGAGAGAGAGAGAGAGAGAGAGAGAGGAGAGAGAGAGAGAGAGAGAGAGAGAGAGAGAGTCTGAGAGAGACAGAGACGTGGTAAGATAAGACAGGGAGAAATGCTCTTGCATAGACAAACAAACACTGTTTTCCTATCAGTTATTTTTTATTCTTCTTCTACAGCGCTGTCCACTCCGATATTCCCAGCCTTCAGCACAAACCGCTGTCCCTCCTTCGTGGAAACGACATAGGACTGGACGTGGAGTTTGAGAGCACTGCCAAAACTCAAATACAATCTAAAACACACATGTTCATAGAGGGCCAGTGGTCTGTTTGATGGGCCAAAATCAAGAACACACTTTTCTTGCCTCCCCCCCCCCCCCTACCCCCCCACACCCCTACACACCGCCATATACACACATACACGCACGCTGAGCCCACAGACAGACAGAGGGACAAACAGACAGACAGACAGACAAACACACACATTTCAGGCACACACATACAAACAAACACATGCATGCATGCACACACACACACACGCGCGCGCACGCGCACAACAGCATGCACGCACGACAGCACACAACACACACAACCACACCACACACCCCAACACACACACACACACACACACCAGACACACACACACACACACACAACACACACACACACACACACACACGCACACACTTTTCGTTTTGTTCTCTTTTACTATAGTATTGGCTCGAATCCAAATATGATACGAAAAATTGAGTGTACAACGTTAGTTTACAATAAAACAAAAACAAACCATCACCACCACCACCAGCAACACCACACAACACCATCATCATCATCGTCATCAACACAACAACAACAACAAACACCAAGGACAAGGAATGATATAACGGAAAAACAAACCAATAGGTGGAGCCGTCTCAACTGTAGGGCCCTTGGACTAGGTCAGAAGATTTCGTCAACACACACTTGTTCATAATAATATGTTTTACTTTAAATGGGAAAGAAAATGCTATTTTGTTTGCGTCTTTTGGTCGCTTGTTTGTTGTTGTTGTTGTTGTTGTTGAGGTGTGGTGTGTGTGTGTGTGTGTGTGTGTGTGTGTGTGTGTGTGTGTGTATGTGTATGTGTGTGTGGTGTGTGGTGTGTGTGTGTGTTGTGTGTGTGTATTGTGGTGTGTGTGCGTATGTGTGCGTGCGTGCGTGCGTGCGTGCGTGCGTGCGTGTGCGTGCGTGCGTGTGTGGTGTGTGAGTAGAGGAGTGAGAGAGAGAGGAGAGAGAGAAGAGAGAGATAGAGAAAGAGAAGATACAGACAGACAGACAGACAAACAGACACAGACAGAGACAAAGACAAAGAGAAGAACGGACAGACGACAGGGACACGACAGACAGACCATAGACAAGTGAGACTCAGAGAGCCATAGACACAGACAGAGAGACAGAACAATAAGAGAGGGGGCAGCAGCCGATAGATAGATAGAGAGAGAGAGAGAGAGAGAGAGAGAGTAGAAGAGAGATGAGAGAGAGAGAATGAGATGAGACAGAGACAGACACACTGACCGAGACAGTGACAGACAGAGAGACAGGAAAAATACAGACACAGAGACAGACAAAGACACAAATATACAGAGAGCACAGCGACACAGGCGAAAGAGGACGCATAGATATAGAGAGAGAGCGAGGAGATAGATGAGATAGAGATAGAGAGAAGAGAGAGACGAGGATTGTAGAGACCAGATAAAACAAATCAAAACGTAAGACAGGGACACGATCCTCCCCCACTCCCATCCCCCACTCCCTCCGCCCCTCCCCCCCCCCCCCCCCCCCCCCCCCCCCTTACGTTACTTAGACAAACAAGCCATTCTTCCCATCAATCCTCTCTCGGCCGTCTTTTCCATACCCGCTGTCCTTATCCTATATCTGCCCAGGTCCCCTCACCGCCCGCCGCCGCTTTCTCCCCTTTGATGGAGCGTGACACAAAAGAATGGACTTAAGAGCTCGTGAGTACTGCCCCCCAAAACAAACACAACGACACTGCGCGAACAGGTCGTAGTGGCTCATGTACCGACAGGATAGCGAGAACAGGTCTACACACATGCTCAACACAACAATCCTGTTCTATGTGATGTTTTCGTTTAAATGCGAACGGGGCAAACTGCAGGTGGGAATTAGATAGGCGGGTGGTGTTGGGGGGGGGGGGTTGGGGGGGGGGGTTGAAGTGGAGATAAGGTCACACACACACTCACGGACAGCCACGCACACAGCACACCCCACACACATA
>JADBJO010007557.1:105875-110771 GCA_016801955.1 Conus betulinus | reverse complement strand
AACAGTAATACCAACAAAACTCTTTCACAGTTTTGTAGTCTGTGAAGGTAGTTGTACACTCTCAGCCCCAGTGTGTATCAAACTCTGCGAACTATAGCTTCACACAAGGCCGTACTCCGGACCTGAACTTCTGCGGTTAACCCTAACAACTCTGCAGTAAACACACAACCATAAAGCAATAACTCACTGACTTCTATTCCGAATTTTTTTTTTTTGTTTTTTACTGCGATTCTACGGCACACTTCAAAAAATAAAAAAAAAGGAAAAAAGAAAAGAAAGAAACAGAAATCTATACAGAATGATGGAACCGTTTTTTAGAAAAAAAAATCCTGTCATCCCCAAATTGACTCAAGCAGTATGTATTTCCGTAAACTTTATGTCGCCAAATGTTTTAGGATCCTGTCTTCGAACGTGCGAACCAGCGAAAAGATCAAGAACTGTTCTGCAAGAGAGCTTGAGTGCTACCAAGTCGTGGAACAATCGGGCACCCATCTCGGGCACTGGGTAAGCTCAGTAGGTCAGGGCACCAGACGGGCATTCCGAAGGTAGAGAGCGTTCGAATCCCAGGTGCCAAACATAAAACTCTCTCTCTCTCTCTCTCTCTCGCTCTCTCTCTCTCTCTCCTCTCTCTCTCTCAACATTTTGTAGTTATGGTCCGTATGGAGGTAGAGTTAGATTTCCCTCTCCCACTCCCCTCCCAACCCCCACCCCTTTCCCCATAACTCGTGAGATACTTTTCCATCTGTCAGTATCTCTACTGCGAAGTAGGTTTGTAGACCTCTAAGTCGAAACCGAATGTAAAACTAGTACCATAAAAAGGTGCACTATTAAACTGTCAAAAATAGCCAAATTCATTTTAAGATATATCAGATAATCGAAGGCTTCAGATAATTCTGTTTGCAATGAGTAAGAAAAAATCTTTGATTACCATAAAAGGTACAGTAAATTTAAAATCCAGATTTTGAAGATTATACTGTAACGAAAACTTCAAATTATTCTCTTTATAATTATTTTCAAAAACGACCTTGGAATACTATAAAAGATACATGGAATTCTAAACAGCCAGTTGAGCTTATATCGTGAGAGAAACCTTCAGATGATTCTTTCTATTCTGGTGGGACCTTTGAGTACTATAAATAAACAATGAAATTCTTTTTGAAGATGATAAAGAGAAACCTTCAGGATGATTCTCTTTTGAATGGTGTTTAAAAATTTACCTGTGATTACCATAAAAATGGCACATGAAATTCTAAATGGGCCAGTTTAAGATTACATCATGAAACGAAAAACTTCAGACAATTCTCTTTCTAATTTTTTTTTTTTTTGTTATTTAAAAAAAAAAATCGCCTTTGATTACCATAAAAAAGTCGTTGCATTTCGTGAAATACTAAACGGCCAGTTTTAAGTTTAAGTATATCGTGAAGGGAAACTTCAGATAATTCTCTTTCTAATGAGTTTTTTTTTTTTCAAAAAAATGACCTTTGTGGCAGAAATCGACCATCGATGGGTAAGCCTCGTTTAAGCCAAGGATGAGGAGCCAACAGGATCAGTATCCTCGCCTCTCCCTGGCTGGCTTGAGCCCCATTGCTGCACAGTGTGGAAGACATTACTCACTTCATGTTTATCTGACCGGCACCGTGTCCGCCTTCTGTTCACAGGCTGGTCGTCTGTTCATCATGTATCACAACCGACGACAGTATCAAAACTACCAAGTTTGAAGCGCACACATCGTGGTTCGTGCGCGTGCAACGGCTATATTCAGGAAGTGGACCCGCCCTCGCGAAACAGCGCACAAGAAGATGCCGGCACATATTCTAACCCTGAGGGAGGGCGGCCCCAGCTCTCTGAATACTTCTGTCACCTGGATGAGGATATCACTTACGCGAATGAACAAAGGAGGTATTGTGTCTCTATATTGCTGGCTGTCTTTCCTTCATCCTCTGTCCTTCTGAGTTTTCCTTCTTCCCTCCGTTCTTTTTTTTTTCCCGCAAACGCAGAGTGAATGAATGTGTCACTACTATAACAAACTATAGAACATAAAGAAACCCCCGACGCTTTGTATCAAACGCCAAAACACTTCAAGTCCACCTGAGACTGTCCATTAGTATAGATCATACAGACTTGCTCGGTGCGTGAAAAAGTCGAGGATGAAGGCCCCATCTTAACTAAGAAGTAGGAAGTATTATCCCAGTTCTGTGTACTCTCGATTATCGGGCAAAAATTTGGGAGGAGAAAAAAAGAAAAAGAGACAGAAAAAAAAAAAAACCCTGAAAACCCTTATTTCCTTTTCGTTTCCCCAGGTTCCTGCACTTTATCATCACCTTTCAGTGTGTGTGTGTGTGTGTGTGTGTGTGTGTTTGTGTGTGTGTGTGTGTGTGTGTGCGCGTGGTGCGTGTGTGCGGGTGTGTGTGTGTGTGCGTGTTCTGTGTGTGTTTTCGCGCGCGCGCGCTCCCTCTCGTCTCTCTCCTCGCTCGTCTCGTTTCTAACAGTCCTCCCTTCTCTCTCTCCGCTCTCTCTCTCCTCACTCGCACTTCCCTCCCGCCCTTCTTTCCCCCTCCTTCTCTCTCCTCTCTCTCTGCCTCCGCCCCCCCCCCCCCCTATCTCTCTCTTTCTCTCCCCTCTGTCCCAACCCCGTCCCTCTCTCCCTCTCTCCCCTCTCTCTGCCTGCCAATCCTTTCCCTCCCTCCTTCCACCTATCTCTGCCTGCCTCTCTCCCTGCCTCCCTTCTTCCCTCCCTCTCTCTTTCTGTTCGCTTATCTCTCTCCCACCCACCACCCCCCCCATCTCCTCTCTCTCCCTCCCTGCCCTCTCTCTCTCCCCTCCCTCTCTCTCCCCTTCATCTTTCTCTCTTCTCTCCCCTCCCTCCCTCCCTGTTCCCCCCCCCCCTCTCTCTCCACTCCTCCTCCCCCTTTCTCTCTGCCCCCCCCCCCCCCCCCCCCACACACACACACACATACAAGCAGACAGGGCAGAAGCCCCGGGACCCCCCCCCACCTCCCCTCCAACCCCCCCCCCCCGCTCCCCCCACACCACACAAGACAAGCAGCACACAGCAGCCTAGCACGACTCGTCACTGAAGATCTGCTGGGTGGTCAGCTCAATCTCGTAGGGCTGCGCGATCTGCGGGGTGACGGAGGTAGCGGGTGACACGCACCCGTTGTAGAGATCGGAGAACTCGGGCACCCGGTGGACGGTCCGCAGCGAGCCGTCCGGGTTGAACTTGTCCCGGTCAAAAGAGGCCAGGTCCGAGCTGTCCTGCCAACAGGCCATTGGGTAAAGGTTGGGTGAGTGGACAGTGAGACCAGACACAGACAGACAGACAGACAGACAGACGGAGGGGGGAGATGGACCCGGAGAGATCGGGAGCGATAGAAGAGGATGAGAGAGATGGGAAAGCGGGGGAGGGGAAAAGGAAAGAGGGAGATAGAGAAGAGAGGGTGGGGCGGGGGGAGGGGGGGAGGGGGGGAGGTGGGGTAGGGGGGGCGAGGAAGATTGGAATGGGGGGGGGGGGGCCAGGGAAAAGGTGAGAGGAGGACGAGGAGAGGGGGGAGGGGAGGGAGGGAGGACAGAGAAGAGAGGTATGAGGCGAATGAGAGAGGGAGGAAGGGGAAGGAGATAGGGGGGGTTGGGGAGATGGGTGCTGTGGGATGTGAGGGGGAGGGGGAGAGGGAGGGAGAAGGATAAGAGAGAGAGAAGGGAGAAGACGAGAGAGAGAGAGAGGGCAGGGATGGGAGGACGGAAGGGGGGGGGGTGGGGAGAACAGAAGAGAAGAGAGTGAGAGGAGGCAGGGAGGGGGAAGGAGGGAGAGAGAGAGAGGACGAGAGGGCAAAATGAGGGGGGACGGGAGGGACGGGGTGGATGGGGGGGGAAGGACGAGAGAGAGAGAGAGGGAGGCGGGAAGGGAGGGGAGACCAGAGAAAGAGAGAGAGGAGAGAGGAAGGCTAGGGGGAAAAGTGTGGTGGGATGGTGAGTCCGTGGACCACAAGGAGACAGTTCCCGGCAGTGCAGGAAAGTAAGAGGCAATGTAAGCACGCAGAAAACATATCAATGAAATCTGAAGGCCTGAACTCTGATTTTTCGAGTGACTAGATCTTAACGAGAAGATGCGTTTAAGAGAGAGAGAGAGGATGAGATGAGAGAGGGAGGAGGAGGGATGAGGAGAGAGGGAGAGGGAGAGAGAGATAGAGCGGAGAGTATAGACTCCGAGAGAAAAACAAATGACGAGTAAAGGAAAACACTTGGCACTGGCGAAACCTTCGTCGATTACAGAGGAAGAGAAAAGACATACAGGATATGTGGACATTTCTGTTGTTATTGATGCGTATGATGCAACTGTGGCAGTACTGGTTTACGTGTGTGTGTGTGTGTGGTGAGTGGTGTGGGTGTGTGTTGTGTGGGGTGTTGTGGGTGTGTGTGTGTGTGAGAGAGAGTATGAGGGTGAGGGGCCGGGGGAGGGAGTGGAGGGGGGCGTTTGGTGTGAGGATGAGGGCTGAGACAGAAGGACAGAACAGGCACCAGACAGACAGAGAGAATGCAAATGTTAGCATGGACTGTTGAGACGATTTTGGGGGCGGAGGGACGGAACATTCGGATACATAACTTTATGGCAAAAGCAACTTTTCAGCGGAGCTAATAATATGATCATCGTTTTGTGTGTGTGGTGTGGTGTGTGTGTGTGTGGGTGTGTGGGTGTGTGTGTGTTGTGTGTGTGTTGTGCTGCGCTCTGCGCGCGCGCGCTCGTGCGCGCGCGCGTGCCTTTGTCAGAGTACAGAGGGTGCGCGGATAGGGGGTGGATAGGGGAGGGAAGAGACGTGAGGAGGGGGAAGGGAAACGTCTCTATATCACTCCGCCTCTCTCTCTTCTCTATACTGCTCTCTCTCGATCTAGCGTCTTATC
>JADBJO010007557.1:95875-100875 GCA_016801955.1 Conus betulinus | reverse complement strand
GGAGCAAGCCGACCTCACTGGGCAGTGGATAACACGCTGCTGGCATACCAAGTAACCTGAGAGGGCAGTTTGACCAACTGAACAATTCTCTCATGGCACGCGATGACGGAAGTGCTGAATGACCTGTGCGCCGAAGAAGACGGAACCCTTACAAAGGAGACGAGCAGGAAAACGAGATGAGATACCTGTCCTGTCTCCTCTGTATCTTGGTCATGTGCGCCGAGGGTGAACGGAGCCCTGACAGAGGAAAAGAGCAGGAAAGGGAGATGAAACACTTATCCTGTCTTCCCCACATCTTTGTCTTTTCTAAGTGGTGACAACCCAAGCGACGACAAAACTGAAACTCTCTCTCTCTCTCTCTCTCTCTCTCTCTCTCTCTCTCTCTCTCTCTCTCTCCTGCCCTCCCTCCCCAACCCTTCACCCTACCTCTTTTCTCATCTCATTTCTACTGATCACCTGTGTGGCCTCGCGCACGCGATTTTGTTATGGCGAGATTGCAAATGGGGAACGAAAGTGAGCTGTAATGACTGCGCCCCTGGGGAGGACCTGTAACGACATCATTCCTGACCCAATAGTCGATTCGCGTTCATTCGGAGCTGCCACACACAATGCTAGCCGCCATGAATGCATAAGAACGAGGCGCCGTATGAGAATGATGTCATCCTGGTGATCAAAGACAGAACGAGAGTTTTTGTCCCGGCTGAAATAGGGATGGAAGCTCCCTTTTGTCAGTGCCACCCCCACAACAAAAGCAGCAACGAAAACAAAATGGCTGGCATGGTTATGTGTTGATGGACAGTGTTTCCGAGAGTCACGTGCAGGGGGAGGGGGTGGCCGAGTGTGCTTTAGCTAGCGTTGTAGCACAGGAAGAGGAGACGATCATAGGTTCGAGGTTCGAATCTCGCTTCGGATTGTTATCCCCCTTCTGCCGCTCCTCTGGGCCTAAGTAGGTCCCAGGTTTTGATATGTCCCAGGCCTGAATTCCAGGTTCAACGCGTTCCAGCTGCGACGGGGCCACAAGCTTGACACGTCCAAGGTTCTCAGTCACAGGTACTGCTAGAAAGATTAGGGTTAGGTTTAGAAGAAGCAGGGGTAGGGTTACGAATGAGGGTTACTTATAGAAATCTTGGACGTATCAGGCCCCAGAAAGGGGGTCAGGGTTATGTTCAGAAGTACAGCTAGGGTCACATGTAGGTTATGCTTATGGTTAGAGCTTCGGATGTATGGGATGTAAAAGTAGGGCTGGAGCTATAGTTAGAAGAAGGATTAGGTTTAGGAGTAGGGTTTAGGATTGTAAAATGGATTATGGTCAAGAATCGGGTTTGTATCGGACCTTTGGATGGATGTACTGAACCCGGCTTGTATTGAACCTGGGATGTATTGAACTTGGGTTGTTGTGATTGAATTTTTTTTTTTTCAAAACGAACTGCATACTGTTGATATGCGACAAACACAGACCTGTTTCGGACAAATTATCGCCAATTCCAAAAATATACCTGCAAGGCCTTGTCGAAAAAGGTTCGTAGATTGTCTTTTACTTGCACCTTTTTTCAGCAAGTCTATTTAACATCTAAGGATATCCCTTTCCTCGCTGACGGAAGTGTCATTTTTGTTTGTTTGTTTGTGTGGGAGCCGTCTTAATTATCAGGGGCGATGTCTTGTCAAAGAAGGAACAAGGCACTTTGGACATGGAAGTACGAGAAAAAAAAAAATCCTTACGAAGAAAAAAACTCCGGGGCGTATCGTCAAAATGTAGGTAAAACAGGATTCAGTTGTGGTGAGGAATCGCAGATGTCTTTAAAGAGCGACGATTTGTGTGGACATAATAACCGCTTTGAAAGACCATTTTAATACGTTATGGACGGCAGTTGTAATGTTTCTGTCATAACCACTATAGAAAGGACTTCAAGAGGAAAAAAAAGCGTATCAGTCAGTGTCCATAGGTGTGGACAGATTTGTTTTTCAAATTTGAATCACTATTGACCTATCGAAAGAGGGTGAGTGCATGGAATTCAAAGATCAGATGGTGTTTTATTCATGAATGAATGAAGATAAATTACCTATTTGCATAGGGGAAGAATAAATACTAAGAGATGAAAAAGACAGATACAGTTCCGTCATTTATGACAGCGGAGAAGCCCTGGATGCTCTCAGAATTCCACTGTGTGGTAAGTCAGAAGATACGAATGCTGCTCAGTTCTACAGTACGATCAATCAGAAAGACTCCCAGAAGTCTGCTCTACGTGAACTGTGCGACAGTAATGATGACAGAACCTTACAGACCCCGGTGAACGCAGAGAGACAGACTCCGCTGACAAGATTCTGCCCCCCCCCCCCCCCCCCCCCCCCGACCAAAACAGGAGGCGAGCCATCGGCGGTCGGTCCCCCACTGTGTCACGTGACTCGAAACAAAAACTCCGGGCGTCTATCAACCATTTGCGTAATCACCCCGGATGTAAGAACTTGACAGGTTGATCCCGGTTTTGATAGCAGTCATTGTTAAGTCTTTAATTGCTACCCAAGGGGTAACGCTATGCCGCTGTTTTTGTGGCACATATATCTTACGTTATGTGATCAGTCAAACGTTGACGTGGAATTTCAACCGTGTGGAGTCGCCCTTAGACATTAGGGGGGTGGTGAGGTGGAGGAGTGCTGGGACAAAAAGTGTGCAGGACGTTTCTCAGAAACGTGTACACCGATCAAGGTGATCGGGCATCCTCAATTGTTTCACCTTAGTATAGACGAGTTTTGCTCTACAGGTTTTGAAGAATGGTTCCACGTGACGTTTATTACCAAACGATCGATGGAAAAGCGACGGAAATACATAACAATTCCAGATGTTTCTTAAGAATCCAAAAGGTTTTCAAAAGTGTTTCTAGCATTTTTCTTCTTCTTCTTCTTCTTCTTCTTGTGCATTGTGACTGGCTATACGACGCCGTGGTTCTCAAACTTTCTTCTTTTTTTTTTTTTCAGGAAATTTCATGCATTTTGTTTGGCTTTTTCTGCACACCAGGGTACAACTTTCAGTGTCATAAACTCTAACAGAGAGATTTGGTGGAGTTGAAAAACTCGATCCTCTCCGTTTGCGGTTCGTTGTAACAATCCTATGATAATTGAATTTTGTGATTCTTCTGTTTGCAAGCAGAATCAGCCTGTCTTATGTGGTCGTCGACCGACGACCACCCCTTTTAAGGTCTCTCCTTCACCCTATGCATACGTCTCTCTTCTATCTCTCTCTGTCTCTCTCTCTCTGTCTCTGTGTGTGTGTGTGTGTGTGTGTGTGGTGTGTGGGGGGGGTGGGGGGGGGGGGGGGGGGGGGGGGGGGGGGGGGGGGCGGGGGGGGGGGGGGGTAAATATCCTCCCCTTCTCTCCTCTCCTTCTCTCCTCTCTCTCTCTCTCTCTCTGGGGGGGGGGGGGGGTGCACGCGGGGGGGGGGGGGGGGGGGGGGGGGGTAATACCCCCTTTAAATACCCCCCTCTCTCTCTCTCTCTCTCTCTCTCTCTCGTTCCCATGTACACGTGTGCCAACATGTGTGAAAGGTGAACAAAGCAACAGGCAGCGCTGGCAATTCGGACTGTATCCCCAGCTTTATTCGGACTGTAGCTTTATTCGGACTGTATCCCCAGCTTTATTCGGACTGTATCCCCAGCTTTATTCGGACTGTATCCCCAGCTTTATTCGGACTGTATCCCCAGCTTTATTCGGACTGTATCCCCAGCTTTCACAGCCGATCGTGTGAATCTGACCCTTTTACAGCCCGCGGCCACCGTCACCTTGACCAGTGACCCGGAATCAATGACATTCCCAAACACCACCTAAACGCAGGATGAAAGAAAGTTTCTGTAAACCAAACAAAAAAACAAACAAACAAAAAAAAAAGAGAATGATGATAATAACCGAACAAAGGGAAGGAAGAAAGAAATGAGCAAACTGAGAACAAATGAAACAAAGACAGGAACGAAAAAAAACAAAGGAGGGGAGAACGTGGGGGGGGGAGGGAGGGGGAACGAAGAGAGAGAGGGGGAGGAAGAAAAAAAAAAAAAAAAAGAAAGAAAAAGGACGAAGAACAAAAATCAGTAAAATAAACAAACAAAAAGAATGAAAAAGAGACAAAAAAACGAAAAACACAAGAAGAAAAGAAAGAAAGAAAGAAAGATAGAAAGACAGACAGAATAAAATGTTTCTGCTTTATGAAGGCGGTGTGGCATTGTATTGAGACGGGTCCACGGGCGAAAACACCATGTCTGCTCATTCAACAAGCCTGGTGTACGTCGGATCATAAAAAAAATGGGAATAAGTCAATGAGAAATGAAAGAGAGAGGAAATGAAATTAGTGGAATGTGTGTGTGTGGTGGTGTGTGTGTGTGTGTGTGTGTGTGTGTGTGTGTTGTTGGGGGGGTACTGTCGGGGTATGGGGGGTATGAGAAGAAGGTGGAGAGGGGTTGAGGTGGGGGGGCGGGGTCACGGGCAAGACTACAGATTCCTGATCAGTGCGTTCTCTCAACGTGGGAGAACAGATCCTGGGGGTGGAGAGAACAAAGAGAAAGAAAGAAAGAAAGAAAGACTGGTAATTTAAAAAGAACCGACAGAAAGGCAGCTTGATATATAGACAGACTGACAGACAGATAGACAGATAGATAGACAGATAGGTAGGTAGGTAGGTAGAAATACAGACAGATAGATCGATAGATAGATCGATAGATAGATAGATAGATAGATGGATGGATGGATAGACAGGCAGATAGATAGATAGATAGATAGATAGATAGATAGACAGATAGATAGACAAATAGATAGATAGATAGATTAGATAGATAGGTAGGTAGGCAGATAGAGAAAGAAAGTTAGAGAGAGAGAGATATGTAGGTAGGCAGATAGATAGAGAAACAAAGTGAGAGAGAGAGAGAGAGAGAGAGAGGAGAGAGAGAGAGAGAGAGAGGGGGGGGGGGGGGAACAAGAGATGGACGGA
Organism: Conus betulinus; assembly: GCA_016801955.1. Lineage (NCBI taxonomy): Eukaryota > Metazoa > Mollusca > Gastropoda > Neogastropoda > Conidae > Conus > Conus betulinus. The sequence continues at coordinate 95,906 of JADBJO010007557.1, read as the reverse complement.
TGGATGGAGGGGTGGGCGCATCGATGGACGG
>JADBJO010007557.1:88375-90875 GCA_016801955.1 Conus betulinus | reverse complement strand
ATGGAAGAGATGGCGGAGGGGGGGGGGGGGGGGGGGGGGGGGGGGGGGGGGGGGGGGGGGGGGGGGGGGGGGGTGGGGGAGACTGGGGGGGGGGGGTGTGGGGGGGGGGGGGATTACTGAAAATTTTTTTTTTTTTTTCAAACCTTAGTGGAAATAAGTTACAAAATCCCACATATATTTCTGGAAGGGAAAAAAAGAAAAGAAAGAAAGAAAAAAGAAAGAAAGAAAAAGAAAATGTAGAAAATTCGCAACAACAACAAACAGTCCAAGTGAACCAAAAGGAAAACACACACACACACACACACACACACACACACAAATTCCAGACCATAGCCCTCACCTTGCCCCGTCCTTTCCGAGCTCCCTTGGCCTCCACGACTGACAGCTTGTCGTCGTACTGGGGACCCGGAGGCGGGGCCACCTCCACCGCGCGACCTGCCGCCGCCACCTCCGAGCCTCTCCGGCTGGAGGCCATGGAGGTAGGATGGGTGGCGACAGGTTGGAGTATCTCCGGCCGCTGCTGTTGGAGCTGCTGTTGTTGGACCAGCTGCTGCTGGACTTGACGGACTTGTACATGGTGACGGTCACGCGCTCGGGATGATGAGCCTGCTGTTGTTGTTGTTGTTGATGATGTTGTTGTCCTGGATGTCTGGCCAGTCGTTGCTCAAGATGCTGTTGTTGTTTTGTTGTTGTTGTTGTTAAATCAGGTTGTTGCTGTTGTGAATCAGGATAGAGTTGTTGTTAATCAAGGTGAATTGCTTGCCAATGATGGATTTTTTGTTGTTGTTGTTCTTTTTGATCGTTCAAAATGAATTCTTCACCTACGGTAAATTGTTTGTCCTGGGTGAGTTCTTGCTCAGAATGAGTTTTTTTACATATCCATAGGATGAGCTGATGCACAGAATGAGCTGCTCAGGATGATTTCTGGCTCAAAATGAGCAGTTGCTCAAGACGAGTTTCGGCTCAAGATTTACACGCGGCACAAAGTGAGTTGCTCAGACTGAGACGTTGTTTGTTTGTTTTTTTTTGTTTTTTTCTCTCTCTTGCTCGGAGTGAATTCTTGTTCGAAGGACGTCCCTGCTCAAAGAAGCTCCAGGTGGCTCACTCCAGGAGAATGACTCTCCAGACCTTCCAAACTCCTCTTGTGGGGATCAAGACGACTCACATCGGTCAAGGAATTTCACAGATCAGCCACACTGACAGTGGAGTATACGTGACGATTGAGATATCCAGAAATGTCACAACGAACAGCTCAAACGCAGTTGTATTGGAAACAGTCTGAAATCTGAAGCTGAGTTTTCGGTCAATCCTCGTTCTGAAAAAAAAAGAAGAAAAATCAAGTACACACCAGTACACTACTATGTTTCGTTTGTTTGTTTTTTTTTTTTTCTCGCTGTTTAGATATTCATTTTCACTTGTGAGTTTGTTGACGTTTTTTATGTTTTTTTTTTTTCGCTCGTTTTTTCCCTTTTTTTTTTTTTTCTATTATTTACATTGGCTATCACAACACGAGTCTCGCGGTCTCACGTTCATGCACCCATTGAGAGAGCTGATCTATCCACCAGCTCAAACATTAAATCACAGACTGGCAAAAGAAAAATTAAAACCAAAACTTTGCTTTGTTTTGTTTTGTATTTCACTTTCTTTCTTTCTTTTTTTTTGACTTCCTTTTTCCCTTTTTCTTCTTACTTTCCTTCTTTTTTTTTTTCTTTTGAGACAGATCCTCCACCGCTAAACGGTTAATGCGATGTTGGTAGCACCTTACACTCCAAGCACCTGCTTTCACTGACTCGCTCCACGTGAATAATGAATGTATCATAACAGGCAAAGCGCTTCACCCGATCCGCCTCGCTTCGCGCAGCTGGTTGGTTGGATCGAGGGGGCGCGCGCGGGTGGGGGGTGGGGGGGGAGGGGGGGGGGGGGGGGGGCGGAGGAGAGAGAGAAAGTGCAGCGATTGATCTTGTCTCCCTTGCTTTCAAGAGGGTGGGGGGGGGGGGGGGGGGGGGGAACTTAGTGGCACTGTCTGTTGTCACTGTGGCCGGGGAGATTACTAGTAGGGGGCTAAGATCGGCGCGAAAATAGAAGAAGAACAGATGACCTGCTGTTGATTTTTTAACGGAGGGGGAGATAAGAGTAGAGAGAGCATGCACTGGGCCTTCAACACGCACCCAGCCTGACGCCTCTCTACCGCGAGATTGAGTGCTCTCTCTCTCTCTCTCTCTCTCTCTCCTTTCCTTTTGCGCTAAGATTTTTTTAAGACTCGTTTGTTCGTTTTGGGGGGTGGCTTTTCTTCACGGTCCTCCCCCCCCCCCCCCCCCCCCTCCCTCTCTCTCTCTCTCTCTCTCTCGTTTGTTCGTTTTGGGGGTGGCTTTTCTTCACGGTCCTCCCCCCCCCCCCCCTCTCTCTCTCTCTCTCTCCCTTTTCTTTTGCTCTAAGACTTTTTTAAAGATTTGTTTATTCGTTTTGGAGCGGGTTCCCCCCCCCCCCCCCTCTCTCTCCT
>JADBJO010007557.1:75875-85875 GCA_016801955.1 Conus betulinus | reverse complement strand
ATGCTGATCCCTCAAATTATAGACCCATCTCCATCTTGTCTATACTCTCTAAACCTTTGGAAGATCATATAAACAACACATTCTTAATCATTTCAACTCCTTCGATCTGTTTCATCCAAACCAGTCCGGATTCAGGGCCAACCATTCTTGTCACACAGCATTAACTAATCTTGTGTTGACCAGTGGCTTACTAACATAAACATAATAAAAAATCACAGGTGTTCTAGTAGTAGACTTTATGAAAGCATTTGATGTCGTCGACCACAGTCTTCTACTTGAGAAATTAAAGATCTATGGCCTAACTGACAACGCTTTGGAACTTCTATCTTCATTTCTCTCAGACAGGAAACAGTGTGTTTCGGTAAATAGATCAAATTCTTCCATTCTACCCTGTTAAGAACTGCGTCCCCCCAAGGCTCAATCCTCAGGCCAATACTATTTTCTATATATATAAACCGATCTACCTCTGTTTTTTACAATTTTAATGTGAGATGTTTGCCGATGATACCACTATCTACCCTGTCACGATAGATTAGATAGCATTTTTATATTTTTATCTCCTTACAAGAAAGTATCAACAAGTTATTGGAATGGTCTGAACTTAATCATATGCGACTCCACCACAAAATAAAAAAAAAAAAAAATAAAAAATAAATACTTATTATTAATTACTACCAGACAAAAACGTCAAAATCTTTCTTGTAGCAAACTATTACCTTGTATTAATGGAGAAAATCTCGAAGAAGTTGATCACCATATGATCCTAGGTGTTATTATTGATAACAATCTGTCATGGTCGAATCATATTGCGTTATTATGTAAAAATGTGTCCAGAAAGATTTACCAGCTTTCCAGAATGAAACACTTTTTTAGATCAACATAGCCGTAAGTTGTTCTTTCATGCCTATGTTGAATCTTACATAAACTATGCCTCAACAATATGGGATTCCGCTAGTGATAATATTTTAAAACCTTTATTCAGTTTACATAGACGTGCCATTAAACTGATCCTCCTGAAGTCCTCCTCCCCTACTTTCTCAGAATATAAACATTTAGGAATTCTGCCTCTAAAATGGAAACTAGTCTACAACAAAGCTATCTTTATGTTTAAAATAATGTCCGACCGTGCCCCTATGGCTTTGAAAAATAAATTTGAAATGAAGAAGATTCGACATGTTTACAAGATAAAAGTACTTCTTCCGAGAATAGATCTGTTTAAATCAAGCTTCTTGTACTCTGGTGGCTGCTTATGGAATTCCGTTATAACTTCATTCGATGTAAATACAAGCCTCTGAGTCTTTAAAAACAAATATCGAACACACCTTATGACGCAATACACGAACAGCATCTCCTGATCCTTATGATCAGTCAATATTTACTTTTATATCCGCCTCTCTCTCTCTCTCTCTCTCTCTCTCTCTCTCTCTCTCTCTCTCTCTCTCTCTCTCTCTTCTGTTTGAGAAGGGTTGGTTGTGAATGGAGGGGTAGATGGGGTGAGTGGGGTGTTTGTGACGAGGGGCGAGGATGGAATTGTTTGCAGAGAACAGGGGATAGAGAGGAAAGGGAACTGCGTGCGAATCTGGAGGGCGCAAAAATGTGTGCTGTACGCCCCCTTCCGGAACAGATTCTTGGTTTTAATGTTGATTTACTATCATGTTGATTCTATTTGTGATTATTATGTGTTCTGTATTTCTATCTTTTTCAGATCATGCTATTCGATAGATGTAATGTTTGACAATGCATATGTATGCATGTACGTATGGTGTTATATTTGAATAGTAATGTTTATTTTTTTAATCATTATCATTCATTACTATTGTTATTGCTATTACTATTGGGTATTTGTCATCATTATCAGTGGGTGTGTAGAGCGCTTGGAAAGGATTGTGCGACTGGTAAGATAGATAATGTTGGGTGCCCAGGACCGCAAAGGGCATGGCTGTGGGCGACTGGTGGGTGTTCGGTTGATTGGTTGGGGTGTGGAGGGTGGCTTTTGTGTTTGAAATGCTTCTTTTTTTTTTTCATTTTTGAGGGCAAGATGCAAACAAGCCTGCCATGTGCTTATTCTAAACAAATTTCGTTCTCTCTCTCTCTCTCTCTCTCTCTCTCTCTCTCCCCCCCTCTCTCTCTCTCTCTCTCTCTCTCTCTCTCTGTGTGTGTGTGTGTGTGTGTGTGTGTGTGTGTGTGTGTGTGTGTGTGTGATTACGCAGGCACACGCGTACCTGTGAGTACATACGTATATATAATTATTTTTTTCCTATCCAGCGCAGAATGTACCCCTTTTAGCCTCGAATGTCAATGTTTCCCGGCTTGCCCTTGTCCTCCATGAATATCAATGTTTAGTTATTATTCTTTCCGCAATGTATATTTCTTCATGCTTTGTTGTGGCTTACATCGATAGTGTCTTGGTGTTGATGAAGTCTGTTATATCCGTAAGCTGATACTGGTGACAGCTAGCAGCGAATCAGTCAACAACCAGACTGACTTAACGCTCTCTGTTGAAATACGCAATGGCTGGTGCCTAATGTCCAGACACTCTTCTTTCATTCACCGCTAAACGGTCGCTCTTTTTCTGTTTAGTTTCCAGTTATCTCCCCTCCCCCCCCCCCCCCCCCCCCCCCCGATTGTTTCTGCTCTCGTTTATAATCATCATCATCAGGATTATTATCATTATTATCATCATTATTGTCACTGCATATATATGTTTATACAGAGAGAGAGAGAGAGAGAGAGAGAGAGAGAGAGAGAGAAAGAGAGAGAGATGTAACAGACATAGAATGTAGTGTACTTTTTTTGTTAAATATATACTGATTTGGTATTTGGAAGTCCTCTTACACGGGAACTAAATTCTTCCTGTCTATACCAGTTTTCACTTTCCCTGGCAGTTAATAATTTCGCTCTCAGCAAAATTTCGCAAGATCTATCTGCTGAAGCCATTTTCACGAAATCTCGTCTAAAGATGCAATGTGTCCAAACGCGAACGCGGTGATTTTAGTGCGGACCTGAAAATTGTGGATCCAGAATTCTTCGATAAGAGCATTATTACACAAGTATTGATACAAAACTTGCTGACTTACCGAACCGATTGTGACGAAACTGGTTGGAAGATAGGATGTGACCCGGGCTGAAACTCAGCTGCGAACCGGTGGTACGGATCTTTATCAAATGGTGCGCCCAGACCCTGTTCTCACTTTTAAGAGGATTTTTCATTTATATTTCCGCTAAACGTGAGCACAGCGTAAGTTGCACTTGCGAATTCACAATATCTGTCTGTCGTTGAAGTTATAATTTTTCTTTGTGGAATATCATACCTTTTTAGTTGATACGAACGCTTTTGACCTTTTTTTTTTCTTCTTAATCATATAATATGGGAACTAATTTAGTCCGTTGACATTATTACCTCCCTTGACGATGACTCCCATTTTGTGTGTACTTATTAAATGGGAACTAACTGCGTTAATCCGTAAGTCTGATTACCTTCCCCTACGATTTTTTTTCAGTCATAAAGTGATTCAAAGGGCGGAATTAGAATAAATTCCGTCTTCACGGGGGTCTGCGTTCTCCTATGTACCCTTCTACTGTCCTCTGTGACGGTGTCCATGACGAACCCATTTCTACCCTGAGCCTCCGTTTGAAGCGAGCAACGGACAATTCCACAGGACCCAATCAGAGCCGATTCAAATTTGTTAGCACGCACGTGCTTTGCATTCGATCGAATTTGACCCTCACACCAAAGTGATGTGACTGTTGCAAAGTAGACGGTTCGTTTTTTTCCATTCAGTCACAAAGAATGATGAGCTTCGAGTATTCGCTTGACATCCATACAGAGAGAGTGGGCACAGACGGATTGTAAGCAAGCCAACGATCAAATGGCTATCACTTACACCATTGACTTTATAAGAGCGGTGTGTGTGTGTGTGTGTGTGTGTGTGTGTGTGTGTGCATATGTGTGTGTGTTAGTCTCTCTCTCTCTCTCTCTCTCTCTCTGTGTGTGTGTGTGTGTGTGTGTGTGTGTGTGTGTGTGTGTGTGTGTGTGTGATGCTAGATGGGAATGTCGCTTGTGAAACCGATTTTCTAGTGTCAAGCTGTAGTAGACCTATGTCATGCACCTCTCTCTCTCTCTCTCTCTCTCTCTCTCTCTCTCTCTCTCTCTAAACTTTAACAACCAAGATTTTCTGCATGACTTGCTTAACTCAAATCTCTCTTCAGTTTTCAACAAAACTCATCCAGATCTTGCTGTTGAATTTTGGATTAAAACATTTACAGAAATATATGACAAACACGCCCCTCTAAAAAACGATTAGAGTACGACATGATCCTAAGCCGGCATGGTACACTAAAGAGTTACAGGAGGCAGGTTACCTTAGAGATATGCTTAAACAACATGGCTATGAAGAGGAATCTAAAAAAACTGAGAAATGCAATAAATTCACAGAAGCGCAGAGAAAAAACGAAATATTATCGAGAACTAATATCATCATCAAACCAGAACCCAAAATTGGTATGGAGAGCTATTAACGAACTTACAAACAATAATCTTCTTCCAAAATCAACTGTAATTAAAGACATCTCTGTCGAACAGCTGAACTCCCACTTTTGCACTATAGCCAGTAACATTGTCACGACAGATTCTTCCAGATCAAACGACCTTCAAAAAACTGAAACAATATTGCCAAGATAAAAAACATCACGTCTGAACTTTATATTCCACCAGTAACAGTAACAGTCTTTGAAGTTTATCACTACCTAACGCACCTAAAACAGTCAGGTGCCTGCGGGGTGGATGGCCTAGATGGCAAAATCCTCAAACTAGCAGCTCCAGCAATTACAGATACGTTAACATACATCTTCAATTTATGCATCGACAAAAATCATTTTCCCGATAGTTTCAAAAAAAAAAAGCGAAAGTACCCTATCTACAAATCAGGTGACAACTCAGACCCTGCAAACTACAGACCAATCTCAATCACTTCCACTCTTTCCAAACCTTTGGAAAAACACATAAACAAACACACATTACACCACCTAATACTTACCACTTGCTTCATCCAAGACAGTCCGGGTTCCGACACAACCATTCATGCCACACAGCCCTAATCAACCTCGTTGATGACTGGCTAAATAGCATTAACAACAACAGATATTGTGGTGTCCTATTTATGATTTCAAAAAAAGCATTTGATGTGATAGACCATAACCTCTTCTTCTCAGAAAATTGAAATTGTATGGCTTATCCACAAAAAACTCTTACGCTTTTTGGCTCATATCTCACAAATAGGCAACAATGTGTGAAAATTAATACAAATTTCTCTTCATTTCAAACACTTTCCTATGGCGTCCCACAAGGCTCTATCCTGGGTCCCTTACTGTTCACCATTTACATCAATGATCTACCTCTCTATATTACATCCACCTGTGAACTCTTTGCTGATGATACAACAATACACACAAATCATTCTGATGTGTTACTGTTCTTGCACAAACTTTACAAGAAAGTGCAAATGACCTCGTAAGATGGACTGAATTAAATCACATGTCACTTCACCCTCAAAAAAACTAAATCCATGCTTATCACAACTAGGCAAAAAAGACAAAATCTCACTATTAAGTTCCTCCTGTACATCTTAAAAATGTACCAGTTGAACAGGTTACATTCCTCAAAGTGCTAGGAATAACAATTGATAACAATATTAGTTGGCAAACTCACATAACCTCACTGTGCAGCAAAATTTCGCAGAAAGTTTATCAACTCTCCAGAATCAAACGCTTCCTCGACCTGCATTCACGCAAGCTCTTTTTCCAGTCTCATATCCAATCATACATAGACTATGGATCTACTCTATGGGACTCTGCTAGCGCTAACACCCTCAAACCATTGCTAAGCCTACACAAGCGAGCACTCAAATTAGTCCTCCTAAAAAGCAGTAGTCTTCTGGACTTGGACTATATAAAAGATTCAAGTTCTCCCTAAGTCTGAGATTAGAATACAACAAAGGGATCATAATGCACACAATTGTGTTGTGTCTGGGAAGGCACCCTCAACATTAGTCTACACAGATTCTCAATTATTCCTCAAGGACTCTACCCAAACTTCATGTCCCTGTTCCTAGAATTGATTTATTCAAATCCAGTTTAACATATTTCAGGTTCCTGTCAATGGAACTCGCTCCCTGAATCAACCAAACAAACACCACCAATGCATAGCAACCTTCAAACACCATTATTTCAACCATCTTATGTGCCAATACTTGCATACTTCGCCATAAATCCACCACCAACCACCAACACCCTCTTTGCCTTTTGTATGACCCTGACTATTTTTAGAAAGTGTTTTTGTACTTGAAATGCACATGTTATTCCGTTCCCGACGTGGTGACTGGGCCATCATTATGCATCTCCCCCCGATTTGTGCTTATTTTCATTTTTCCCCCTGGTGCTTCAAATTGCTTGTCTTGCATCTCCTTGGAATGTTTTGATTGTCAGATTGTTCTAACGCTCTTTCCCGCACCCACTCTCGCTCTTTTTGTCCCTCTCTCCCTCTCGCTCTCTGTCGCCCTTCCCTGCACTCCTTTCGCTCCTTCGTCTCTCTCTCTCTCTCTCTCTCTCTCTCTCTCTCTCTCTCTCTCTCTCTCTCTCTCTCTCTCTCTCCATTTTACTTTTTTTTTTTTTTTTTTTTTTTATCGTATTGTAGTTCTAGTCACTTTTTGCATGCTTCTTTTGTTGCCTTATCTTATGTTGACCCTATTCAGGGCGAGGACTGGATGTAAAAAAGCACATCAGTGGCCGTGGAATCTACAACAGGCGCAGCTAGCACTGGTGCTGCCGACTGACACCGGTGTCTGCAGCTGTTTGAAGGTCGCTGGGGCTGCAGTTGCTGTCCACTTTATGTGATGTTGCTAATAGTGTTGCTGCTGTACCTGCAACTACGACTACAGCCACTAGTTCTCGTGAATGACTCTTTACTTCAGTCCTCTGCTGCTGTTGCTGCCAGCCTGCTTACTATTGGTGCAACTCTTTCTGTCGTTGAAAGGGACTACCATCGTTACTGCTGCTGTTGCTGCTCCTGCTACTACAACCACTACCGCTGGTGGTGGTGGTACTACTACTACTACTACTACTAATGTACGGTTGCTGACTACTACTACTACTACTACTACTGCTACTACTACTGTTGCTGGTGCTGGTGCTACTGCTACTACTACTTCTACTACTGTTACTATTACTACTGCTGCTGCCGCTGCTACTGCGATTTCTTCTATTATTGTACAGCTATTGACTACTACCACTACTGCTACAAATGCTACAACTATTTCACACACGCACACACACACACACCACACACCACACACACACACACACACACACAGAGAGAGAGAGAGAGAGAGAGAGAGAGAGAGAGACGCAGTACATACACACACACACACACACAACACACACACACACACCACACACACACACACACACACACACACAAACACCGCGCGCGCGCGTGCACGCGCGCGCCAGCGCGCGCGCGCACACACACACACACACACACACACACACACACACACCACACCATGAATGCCATCCATAACTCCATGCCTGCTGTCAACACCATCTGCTGCTGACAAGTGTGTGGTGTGTGATCACTGCCAAAATCGATGATCATAGTGCTGGTACCACGGTACTATCAACAACCCCCATCCCTGTCCAACCTGCCCACCTCCCCCACCTCTCTCTCTCTCTGTCCTCTCTCTCCTCTCTCTCTCTCTCTCTCTCTCTCTCGGGATGATGCCCGATGTTTTAGTTTACCGTTGCAGCCGTTACTAACGGCTGTAACGGCCTGTAACGCTTTTTCTTCTTTATGGAATATATCAGAAAGTACTTGGCCGATCTTTGTGAAAATTAGCAGGTATGTTCATTATGGGTCACGGATGATGCCCGATGTTTTAGTTTTACCCGTTATAGCCGTTACTAACGGCTGTAACAGCCTGTAACGGTTTTTCTTCTTTATAGAATATCTCAAAAAGTACTTGGCCGATCTTTCTGAAAATTTGTAGGTATGTTCATTATGGGTCACGGCTGATGCCCGATGTTTTAGTTTACCGTTACAGCCGTTACTAACGGCTGTAACGGCCTGTAACGCTTTTTTTCTTTATGAATATCTCAGAAAAGTACTTGGCCGATCTTTGTGAAAATTAGCAGGTATGTTCATTATGGGTCACGGATGATGCCCGATGTTTTAGTTTACCCCGTTATAGCCGTTACTAACGGCTGTAACGGCCTGTAACGGTTTTTTTCTTTATGGAATATCTCAGAAAGTACTTGGCCCGATCTTTCTGAAAATTTTGTAGGTATGTTCATTATGGGTCACGAATAATGCCCGATGTTTTAGTTTACCGTTATAGCCGTTACTAACGGCTGTAACGGCCTGTAACGCTTTTTCTTCTTTTATGGAATATCTCAGAAAGTACTTGGCCGATCTTTGTGAAAATTAGCAGGTATGTTCATTATGGGTCACGGATGATGCCCGATGTTTTAGTTTACCCCCTTATATCGTTACTAACGGCTGTAACGGCCTGTAACGGTTTTTCTTCTTTATAGAATATCTCAGAAAGTACCTGGGCGATCTTTGTGAAAATTAGCAGGTATGTTCATTATGGGTCACGAATAATGCCCGATGTTTTTAGTTTACCCGTTATAGCCGTTACTAACGGCTGTAACGGCCTGTAACGGTTTTTTTTTTCTTTATGGAATATCTCAGAAAGTACTCTGCCGATTTTTTGTGAAAATTAGTAGGTATGTTCATTATGGGTCACGGATGATGCCCGATGTTTTAGTTTACCCGTTATAGCCATTACTGACGGCTGTAACGGCCTGTAACGGTTTTTTTTCTTCTTTATGGAATATCTCAGAAAGTACTTGGCTGATCTTTGTGAAAATTAGCAGGTATGTTCATATGAGTTACGGATGATGCCCGATGTTTTTAGTTTACCGTTATACCGTTACTAACGGCTGTAACGGCCTGTGACGGTTTTTCTTCTTTATGGAATATCTCAGAAAGTACTTGGCTGATCTTTGTGAAAATTAGCAGGTATGTTCATTATGGGTTACGGATGATGCCCAATGTTTTAGTTTACCGTTATAGCCGTTACTAACGGCTATAACGGCCATAACGGTTTTTTCTTTTTAATGGAATGTATCTCAGAAAGTACTTGGCCGATCTTTCTGAAAATTTGTAGGTATGTTCATTATGGGTCACGAATGATGCCCGATGTTTTAGTTTACCGTTATAGCCATTGCTAACAGCTGTAACGGCCTGTGACGGTTTTTGTTCTTTATGGAATATCTCAAAAAGTACGTGGCCGATATTTCTGAAAATTTGTAGGTATGTTCATTGTGGATCACACGGATGATGCCCGATGTTTAAGTTTACCGTTATAGCCGTTACTAACGGCCCACAATGGTTTTCTTCTTTATGGAAAATCTCAGAAAATTCTTGGTCGATCTTTCTGAAAATTTGTAAGTATGTTCATTATAGGTCACAGACGCTCTTTTTCATTGTACCCTCCTCTCTCTCTCTCTCTCTCTCTCTATATATATATATATATATATCATAAATAGTATCAAAGTGCCCTCGAGATTTTAAAAAAGCCCAACCACCTGGGGAGCAACATCTGTTTTAATACCGAGATATTTTTACTTCTACATTTTAATACCTCATTTTAAACTCTGTGACTGTGTCTGTGTCTGTCTGTGTCTGTCTGTGTCTGTCTGTGTCTGTCTGTGTCTGTCCGTGTCTGTCTGTCTGTCTCTGTCTGTGTCTGTCTGTCTGTCCTCTTCTGTCTGTCCTCTGTCTCTCCGTCTCTCCTCTCTCTCTCTCTCTCTCTCTCTCTCTCTCTCTCTCTCTCTCTCTCAGTCGTGTGTGCACGCCCACAAAGCTATACAGATTTACGAGACTGTGACTTTGTTTCCTCGACATCCAATACGCTGTCAAGGGTCAGCCATCAGATGGAAC
>JADBJO010007557.1:55000-70400 GCA_016801955.1 Conus betulinus | reverse complement strand
AAAAATATTTCTGTCCATAGGATAATTTTGATCGAATTAATGTTGTGCTAAGATGTTTCAAAATTTTGCTGTCTTGTCCCCAGTATTGTTTACTTATAACTTTTTCGTTCCATGTTAGCTTTGTTGTAAGAAACAAACCCAAAAAATTTTACTGAATCCTTGTACTGAATTGTTTCGTTTTCAATTTTAAACAAAGGTAGCTCAGCAGGATTACTGCCATTATTGAAAAGCATCATATGAGTCTTTTCTGAAGATAATGCAAGGCCATTTGTGACCATATAATTGTTTATTTTATCAAGTTCCCTTTGATATAGCTTCTTGATATAGTTTAAAGCCCTTTTAGATGTATTTCTTTTCATTATAACATTCATCCATATACAGATATCATCTGCATATTGTACTAATACTACATGTTTTGACAAATGTGATGGCAAATCGTTCATCAAGATATTAAATAACACAGGTGCAATTACGGAACCTTGTGGCAAGCCCATGTGAAGAGATCTGAAATTTGAATATGAATTCCCTACTCTAACCTGTATACTTCTTTTTACTAAAAAAGCATTTAATAAAATGGTATAGATGACCCGATAAACCAGTCTGTTTAAGTTTATAAAGAAGCTTGGCATGCCACTTGGTCATAGGCTTTCTTGATATCAAAGAAAGTTGCAATAACGTTTTTTCTTCTCGCAAACTGTTGTTTTATGTTTGTTTGTAAGTTTCACCAAATTATCGATTGCAGACCTGCCTTTCCTGAAGCCTGCTTGGTTAATGGGAATGATTTTATTTACTTCACAATAATGAACCAATCTTCTTAAAATAATCCTCTCCAGAAGTTTACACGTATGTGAGGTTAGAGCAATTGGCCTGTAACTATGTTTGTCCACTGGAGTTTTACCATGCTTTAAAATAGGCACGATGACAGACTGTTTCCAGTGTTTTGGCATAACCCCCTCACCCCAACATTTCTGAAACAATTTATGCAACAATAAAACAAGTTTATCTGGCAAGTGTTTAAGCATATCATTAGAAACTACATCTAATCCTACAGATGATTTCTTATTAGGAGGAGATATAAGTGCATCTTTGACTTCATCAAAAGTAATTGGGGCATTGATGAAGTGACTGTTTCACTAACTGGATCTTTGTATTCATCTTTTCCTTCTTCTTCAGTTCTATATGTTTTATTTTTAGGGGCCAGACCTTCTAGACGCATAGAGTCTGAAAACATATCAGCGAATAATTCTGCCTTTTCCGAGTTTGACGGAAATTCTTTGTTCTTCAGTCTTATAGGACAAGATGGCAAATTTACGCCTTTTTTTCATTTCATGAAACTTTTTCCAAACTTTTTGAAGATCTGTGTGGTTTTTGAATTTCATTTGTACAGAAAGAGGACCAGTATTGCCTTTTCGCCTGTGCTATTACCATATTGCTATGATGATTTGCTTTTCTTGTGCGTGCGTGTGTGCGTGCGTGTGTGCGTGCGTGTGTGTGTGTGTGTGTGTGTGTGTGTGTGTGTGTGTGTGTGTGTGTATGTGTGTGTGTGCGTGTGTGTGTGTGTGTGTGTGTGTGTGTGTGTGTGTGTGTGTGTGTGTGTGTGTGTGTGTGTGTGTGTGTGTGTGTGTGTGTGTGTGTGTGTGTGTGTGTGTGTGTGTGTGTGTGTGTGTGTGTGTGCGTACGTGTGTGCGTGCGTGCGTGCGTGCGTGTGTGTGTGTGTATGTGTGTGTGTGTGTGTGTGTGTGTGTGTGTTCCAACTACCCATACGATCATATGTATGGCTTATCCCCCTTTTTGTGTATGTCAACACAATAGAAGACATAAGGACCCTCAGATACATGGATTGAATTCCAGTGCTGGTTGGTTTCAGACAATCATTATTTTTGTGCCTCTTATTCTAGTTATAACAAAAGTACACAATAATTAGATATCGAACGTTCGACCATCTGAGTAATATCAGCCAGTACATAAAACGTAGGCTAGCAGAGTGCATGTATATCAGATATCTTATCTCATACAAGATTATTTTGTTTTTGTAATACACCTGTAGTGTTCAATACCGTTAAAGAACCTTTTCGTATTGTATGGAACCAGTATCCAGACGTACGATTCAGCCCCACATCGTATAATAGGCAGTGTGTGTGTGTGTGTGTGTGTGTGTGTGTGTGTGTGTGTGTGTGTGTGTGTGTGTGTGTGTGAGAGAGAGAGAGAGAGAGAGAGAGAGAGAGAGAGAGAGAGAGAGAGAGAGGGAGAGAGAGAGAGAACAAGCGTACATCATCATATTTGTCCGATCTTGAAAGAACTGAATGGCGTCAAGCTTTGAAAACATAACTCAAAAATCTTGCCGTCACATTGTAAATGTCACTGACAACGTTACGATTCAAACTAGTCCATCAAACAAACGCTTAAACTCTGTGCGAAACTTGTCACTTGGAGATGGTTGTATCCATGTTGACTTCGATGAGCTGGGTTTCTTGCCATGGGACAACCCTGACAACATTGTCAGCGCGGACGTGGAAACCATCGTGAGTCGAATCAAAAACAACTTGCTTGTGCTGCTGTTTCTGATAGGGGGACCCGCTAACGTCATCAACATGGCGGTGTTTTTCAAAACAGGGTTTGAAAGATCGTGTCCATCTGTGTCTCTTTGCCCTGGCCCTCGCTGATGAGCTGCATTTGATCGCAGCCATGTTCAGCTATGGCGAACAGTTGCACGTGCAGTTTACCACTAAACAAGGCTTCGGTCCCATTGTGACGTATTTAGCCAATAACAATCTGCTGGTGTTTTTCGCCAACTCGTACGTTTCGCCTGTGCTGTCCGCAGTGATCGCCACAGAGAGATGTCTCTGCGTCTTCAATCCACTCAAATTTCATCAACTGTTACGCACTAGAACGATGTTAGCCATTGTCATCATGGTCAATGTTGTAGTGTATGGGCTTTTCTTTATTGTAGCCTACCGCTATCGTATCCAGTGCGTCTATGATCCAATTTCCAAGGTCACTGAAATGACGGTTGTTGATGGAGAGTTCTACAAAGCCCACAAAGCGTTGATTGACCATCTAAACAGTTTTGTGTTTGGGGTTGGACTGCACGGGATAGTTATTATTGTCGTGCTGACCACTACGATAATAACAAGTGTCAAGCTACATCACACTGTGACGTGGAGGTCTGGATCTTCGTCATCACTGTCACGAAGCGAAATGGCGCTGACTAAGATGCTGGTGGCTAACTCCATTTTGTTCATCATCTGCGTGACCCCTGAAGCCATTAACCTCTTCAGTTGGCTCTTTTTTCCCGAGATAAACTCTGGACAGCGGCATCACAACTTCTACCTCACTGGTCTGTGGGTGGCGGAGATATTTCTATTTACTAACGCCACATTCAATATCTTTTTGTACTACACCATGGGGTCTCGCTACAGAAAGACGTTCTGGTCATTGTTCAGGTCAAAGTCATGGCAAGGAAAAAAAATGAGTGAAGTTCCTGCTTTCTGACCAGATTGCACCTATTCTACAGAGAGTCCTGTGGAGACCCAAAACACTGTTGAAATTAAAAAGAATTTTCATGCAATTCTTAAAGGATTCATAATCCCTTGCACGTGAGAGCAAATGGTCAATGGCATAGCTATATGGAATCTGTTTAGTTTTGTTCCGTACAAATCTCTAAATCTAAGCTTTTCACTAATCATAATCATTTATATCTGGACACAATATACGAACAGTTATGGGCAGATTGGTTGTCCTTGCGATCAGTCAGTTCGACACATATTCATTCTTGATACCACAGCTCTTAATATTTCTGTTAAAGTAACAAATGTAATTTTAGGAGCAAAAATCTTTTACGAGTCAGGCATGCAGGGCCTCAAAATTTGAAACTTCTTTGATGCTGATGAATAAAGACCATGAAGATGAAAAAAAAAAAAATTTTAGGAGCAAAAGTATTCAATTACAATAGATGCTATTCTGGATTAATGGAATCAAAAGCCATTAAAAATATAAATTCTGCAACTTAACAGGCATCGTGTACATTTTCACCTTGTCAATATTTAAAAGAGATAAATTAGATCACGTAATGATCAGAAATTACTCCGATTTATCTGTTCAAAATAAACATGTGTTTGATCTCCATGCACGATCCAGGGCATTATTTGGTATTCCATTTGCTATGTAAGTGATCCTGTCGTATAAACTATTCATTAGAATGTCTTTTTTTTATCTATCCAGGTTCGTCATTGTTTGCAAGACATAGAATCTTTCCTTTTTTCTGCACACAAGTTTACGAAATCTGCATTAAGCAGTTGAAAGATAAACAAGGTAACCCTTTTTTAAAACTATAAACTCTGGCAAAACACATTACTTTTAACGGACAGAATCGTCACTTTTACTATCTCTAAGGATTTCCTGTTGATTCAAATAAAGCATATCCTTACATAATTCAAAGTTTGAGTATTGTATTCTTTTCTCTTTCACGATAGGACTCATTTCACAGTGAAATGACATCACTTAAGAGTCGAGCGTGGTCGAACAGGTTAACATGCAGCTGGCACTGATTGACCTGACACTAAATCCAATTTTGTGCATGACTGTATGATATGCATTATACATACACACACACACACACATATATATATATATATATATATATATATATATATATATACATTGCCAGGTCACTAATCAGAACCTCTTTTACACAACACAGATACAATTCAGCCTTTCCAGGAGATAGTTTGTAGAAGTAATCAAACAGGCGTAGTGTATGTAACTCCAAAGCAACTCTGGCAACACGTGGGTAACTCCATGACAGTGAGGACTGAGATCCGTTGAGATGGCTGTGGAAGAAGAAAAAAAAAAAACAACAGCAGACATGTAATTTCTGCATGGCTTAAGGTGCAGACAGATCAGAAGGAGACGCTTTCAGATGCCGTTTGACAAGAGATAGGGAGCGGGTGGAATGTCAGCAGCACAGGCGATTCAACTGGCTTGGAAGGAAGGACAGGATTGGTCCAGATAGCACCTGCATCCAGTGTCCACGAACTGCTCAGCCAGGAAGGTCGAAGACAGGTGACCTGAAGACTGACCTTTGGGGAGACCTGATGATCGAGGCACAAACACCACTCCACGTGCTGCTAATTAGGCTGCTGTCTGATAGGCTAGATAGGGGAATCGCAAATCTTGATTTAGGCTGTTGTTGAAAACGCTTAGAGATAGGATTTGGTTCTAATTTCTGTTCTTCATAGTGTGCTGTGCATGCGAAATTTTGTAAATTTCAAGAAATGTGCCTAAACGTGTGTGTATGAGAGGTGGGATAGGGGTGGAGGGCGGATGGGAGGGTGGCTGTGGACGATCACGATATTTTGAAATGATAAAGAATGTGTTGGACCAACAGTTTCTCTGCAGTGATCATAAGTGTTCAAAACTGAATGCAGTATTCCTGTGCCATCATTTACATGTATTCATAGACATCTTTTTGTTTTGTCTGTTTGTTTGTCTGTGCAGAACTGTACACCACAATCGCCAAAAAAGATTTTAAAGAAACTTGATAATGAAATGTATGGTAGGGACGAACACATCAAAGTTTTTGGTCAAATCACTATAATAGATATTGATCAAATGAATTATCCAGGAGCTTTGCTTCCGAATAATGTACTTCAAACCGGTTTCAAAAGAAAAGCATAACAACGTTTCGGCAGATATTTGAACAATCATATACAATGGTGGTTGTTATTTTAGAATACCTACAGTTGTGTAGTTCATATTACTGGGGGTTAACTAAACCAGCTATGTTTGTCTCTCACCACACCTTCATCTGCAAAACATAACAGAGATCATGTGTGAGACGTTATCTCTGTTTCTCAAGCTTGGTCTTCCCATGTGTGTAAGTTTGTCTGCTCCATATTCCCCTTTGTCTGTGTTCGCTGGTATGTGTTTGCCTGTGTCTCTTTCCCTGTTTCTGTATTCCGCCTTCCCTCAGCCCAGTTTATGTGTGTTCATATGATTTCGCTGTTTTCATTCTAGTAATAAAAACGAACGACGAAATGTAACTGGCTCTCAGATGACTATGTTAGGTGTAAAGTTGGTGGTGGTGCGGGTGGGGGTTGAAGTTTGATGGATCAATAGCACGTTGCTAGTGAATTATTTTCATTTTGTTTTACACCCAGCAATTGAGATAGAGGAACAAAGACCAGGGAGAATATAGGACTGGTGTACCTCAGAGCCAGAGAAACATAGAGCTGGTGGAACATACATCCTAGAAAACATAGATCTAGGGAACATAGAGCTCGGCGAACGTACTGCCAGGGGAATTTAGGACCAGGAGAATTTAGGTCTATGGAGATGTAAAACCCAGGGAACACATAATTGGGAAAATATAACTGGAAAACATAGATCTAGAGGGACATGGAGTCAGGAAAACATACAGCCTGGGGAAGATAGACCTAGGGGACATGCAGTCAGGGGAACATACAGCTAAAGGAACATACAGCTTGGGGAACATAAACTGAGGGGGATAGGAAGTCAGGTGAACAGCTGGTAGAATATACAGGTGGGGACCATAGACCAAAGGAGATACAGAGTGAGGAGAACAAATGGTGGGGGAAAGTTAAGTCTGGGGAACGTGGGCCTCGGGAAATATAGCATTGGGGGAACATACAGTTGGCGAAACATGGATATTGGTAGAAACATAGCTTTGGGGCATACAGCCAGGAGAACGCAGATCTATGGGGGCATAGAGCCAGTGGAACAAAAGCCTGGGGGGAACATACACTGAGAAGAACATAGGACTAGGAAGATATAGAGTCAGAAGAACAAAGACCTGGAGGAACATACAACTAGGATAACATAGGACTAGGGGGGACATACAGCCAGTGAACAAAGGCCTAGGGGACCAAACAGCAGGAAGAACATAGGTCGGAGGGGGGGGGGGGACATAGAGCCAGTGTACAAAGGCCTGGAGGAACATACAGCTAGGAGAACATAGGTCGAGGGGGACACAGAGCCAGTGAACAAAGGCTTGGAGGAACACACGGCCGAGGCATCCTAGACGTGGGGCCATAGAGACAGCAAAACACAGGACCTGATGAACATAGAGCCGGGGGCTGGGGGAACGTACAGGCGAGGGTACATAGCCCTTGGAGAAACACGGAGTGGAGGGATACATACTGAATGAATATAGAGCATGGCGACAAAGACATGGAGCCCCTCTGTTACATTACTACCTCTATCATGGTCATGTTTTCAAACGTGTCTGCAGGTTTGTCTGTAGATGAATCCATTACATGCTGGTGCCGATCCATGAAAACGGATCCGGATCAAATGGCCGACTCAGAATCTGTTCATATTCACTGAAGGAAAAAAAAAAAAAAACACTTTTCCACAGGATATGAACGCAATGAAGGCTGGATGCATGGTTCCTGAGGCCTTGACAGAGGGTATGCACTCCCTATTGTCCATCTACTTTTCATTCCCTGTCATCATTCCCATCTGCATAGTGTGATGTACTAACTCACATCTTCAGGTAGTCAACGTCTATGAGCTGAAAATGGAAGAATTGAAGGATGTCAATCCATGAAGTAATGCTGATGTAGTATTCAGATTTTAAATCAGCCAAGCAAAGAGTCTGTGCGCAATATATAAAGATTTCAGTTCAGTTCACATCGTTTATATAATTCAATCGACTGGAGACAGGCAATGACATTGACCAAATGTAAATATAAGATATTGAAGAACTGTTGCTGAAATAAATGTCACTGTACATGAACTATTAAAACCACCAAGTCGTCTGTAGAGGTAATTGGATTTCTCTTTAAAAGATCAAGACTTCTTAAAAAGAGAAATCCAGAAACATTTCATGAGAAACGGAGAAGATTTGATTATGCATTATATCAATAAAGTACCTAAATTGCTAAGGATACAGATGAACACGAATCATATTATAAAATTATTAGATCTAATTTGAACAGGTGATTGATACAGTCTGTAAATTTCAGCACTTTATTGCGTGTTTCTTACATATTTCCAATTTCATTGCTGTGCCGCTTTAAGATCGTATCCCGGCACGCAAAACTACTTACTTCCCTTTAGGAAATGTCACTTTTGCAGTTGCTCCATCTGGAAGCAAACTGACTGTAGAGCCTACCCTTAAGATATCAGCTGTGGACGAGTTGTTCTGGTGAAACAATCTGGCGTTTCTTTGAATCTCCTTTTGTGACATTCTGGATAGATTTTCCAATTACGTCATAAAAATCGTTATCAATTTCGTCTTGTCGACGTCACAATTTTGTCCACTTTTATTTGATTTCTAAACAAACCGTTCACATTTAAACGAAATCTTGTTGGAAGATAAGAAAGGGCCAGCACCCACAAATCCCCAACACGCAAAATTTGCGACACAAATCCAGTTCGTCCTCCCCATCTTCAGTTGCGGGTAATTCCAAGGAATTTATATCAGCGCCAGGTTATAACAGGAACCCCCGCCACCTCCACCTCACGCAACCCCACATTCCCCTCCCCCACACCCTCCCTCAACCCCAGTCACTGTGGAAAGGTTCTAAACCAGCATACGTTCTCTCTGATGACATTCCCCACACCGATGTATGATAGACAAGAAGTCATTGCAGGCACGACTGTGTAGGGCGAAAGAACACACACACACACACACACACACACACACACACACACACACTCTCTCTCTCTCTCTCTCTCTCTCTCTCTCACTCACTCACTCTTCTCTGTCTCTCCCCCTCACACACACACACACACACACACACACACACACACACACACACACACACACACACACACAGAGAAAGAGACAAAGAGGGAGGCAGACAGACATACAGACGGACAGACAGACAGACATGTTGAAACAGACACTTAATCAAACAGTGTGTCGTGAGTGAGTGAGTGAGTGTGTGTGTGTGTGTGCGCGCGCGCGCGTGTGTGTGTGTGTATGTGTGTGTGTGTGCGCGTGTGCATGTGTGTGTGTTCACATTTGAGAGAGAGAGAGAGAGAGAGAGAGAGAGAGAGAGAGAGAGAGAGAGAGAGAGAGAGAGAGAGAGAGAGGAAGCCTACTATTGCTATATTTGCACACTCCGGTAAGTACGACCTTGTTTATAGACATGCAACCTATTTGCTTTCGTTAATTCCAGAAAAAAGAACCTTGTTTACAGCAATGCTCTATGGAAGTGATTCTCGTATTTATTTGCCTCGTTCCTTTTTCTGTTTGCATGTTTGTTTTATTTCATTTCCATCCAGAGCTGACAGTGCATAACCAGGATATCAATTTGATCTTAAAATGAACTTTTTCTTCCATAATCTTGGTGACCAGTGTTCAATAAACTATAGAACATATTACAAACCACACTGGGAGTTCGTAAAAAAAACACTCGAAGCCATCAACGGTCGTTAATAACTCTTTTATTTTCTATACTCGATCATGGGAGAGCTAGAAAAAGACTGGTCACTATACGTGGATGCAAAAACATCCAAAACAAATAACGTGATCTTCAACATTCTCCCCACCTTGGAGTCTCTGTAAAGCTCTATGTTCATCAGGCCCTGTGTTTCCCTGTCTCTATGGCCCCACGTCTAAGATACCTCGGCCGTCTGTTACATCAGGCCTTTGTACACTGGGTCTATGTCCCCCTAGACCTATGTTATCCTAGTTGTATGTTCCTCCAGGTCTTTGTTCCCTGGTTCTATGTAGTCCTGGACCTATGTTCTCCTGGCTGGATGTTCCTCCAAGCCTTTGTTCACTGGTTCTATGTCCCCCTAGACCTATGTTATCCTAGCTGTATGTTCCTCCAGGCCTTTGTTCACTGGCTCTATCCCCCCCCCCCCCCCATCTATCTCTCTCCTAACTGTATTTCCCCCCAGGCCTTTGTTCCACTGGCTCTATACCCCCCCTAGATCTGTGTTCTCCTGGCTGTATGGTTCCAAAGTTATGTTTCTACCAATATCTGTGTATCGCCAACTGTATGTTCCCCCAGTTCTATATTTCCCCGAGACCCACGTTCCACAGACTTAACTTTCCCCCACCATTTGTTCTCCCGACTCTGTATCTCCTTTGGTCTATGGTGCCTGCCTGCATATTCTTCCAGCTGTTCACCTGACTTCCTATCCCCCCCGGTTTATGTTCCCCAAGCTGTATGTTCCTTTAGCTGTACGTTCCCCTGAGTGCATGCCCCTAGGTCTATGTTCCCCAGGCTGTATGTTTTCCTGACTCCATGTCCCTCTAGATCTATATTTTTTCGGTTATATTTTCTCCAATTATGTGTTCCCTGAGACCTATGTTCTCCTGGTCCTAAATTTTCCTGGTAGTATGTTCGCCAAGCTCTATGTTCCCTAGATCGATGTTTTCTAGGATGTATGTTCCACCAGCTCTATGTTTCTCTGGCTCTGAGGTACACCAGTCCTATATTCTCCCTGGTTTTTGTTCCTCTATCTCAATTGCTGGGCGTAAAACACAACGAAAATAATTCACTATCAATGTGCTAGTTGAGAAACAGAGATAACGTCTCACACATGATCTCTATGTTTTGCAGACGAAGGGTGTGGTGAGACCAAACACAGTTGGGTTAGTTAGCCCCCAGTTCTATGGACTACACAACTGAAGGATTTCTAAAATAACAACCACCATTGTATATGATTGTTTAATTCATATCTGTGAAAACGTTGTTATGCTTTTCTTGTGAAACCTATTTAAGGTATATTATTCTGAAGCCAAGCTCCAGGATAATTCATTTGATCAAGATCTATTACAGTTATTCGACCAAAACCTTTGATGGGTTCGTCCTTTACCCTACATTCCATTAGTAAGTTTCTTTAAAACCTTTCTTGGCGATTGTGGTGTACAGTTCTGCACAGACAAACAGACAAAACAAAAAAGATGTCTATGAATACATGTAAATGATGGTACTGGAATACTGCATTCAGTTTTGTTTCCACTTACAATAACTGTAGAGAAAATATTTGGCCCAACAATTTTTTTCTCATTTCAAAATATCATGATCGTCCACAGCCACCCTCCCATCAACCCCCAACCCCTATCCCACCTCCCATACACACACGTTCATGCACATTTCTTGAAACTGGCAAAAATGCGCATGCACAGCAAACTATAAAGAATGAAAATTAGAACCGAGTCCCATCTGTAAGCGTTTTTGACAACAGCCTAAATCAAGATTTGCGATTCCGCGATCTAGCCCATCAGACAGTAGCCTAATTAGCAGCACATGGAGTGGTGTCTAAGCCTCGATCATCAGGTCTCCCCAAAGGTTAGTCTCCATGTCACATGTTTTCGTCCTCCCTGGCTGAGCAGTTCATGGACACTGGGATGCAGGTGCTATCTTGACCAATCCTGTCCTTCCTTCCATTATTATTCATTATGCCCATCACTCCCAGTGGAGCATAGGCCATCGACGACCCCCTTGCCATTGCTTTCTGTTCTGGGCTGTTCTGGTCATTTCAGTCCAGTTGGTCCCTTGTTGTTTCAACTCCACCTCAGTGTCTCGCCTCCAGCTGTTGCGAGGCTGGCCTCTCTTTCTCTTTCCCTGCGGGTTCCAGGTCAGGACTTGGTGTGTGGTGTTGGATGCTGGCTTCCTGAGGGTATGTCCGATCCAGCCCCACTTCCTTCACAATATCTACTTTGCCACTGGTTTCCTGTCCCGCATGCTCCCACAGGTCTTCGTTTCGGATCTTGTCCTGCCATCGGATTTTGTAGATGTGCCTCAGATAAGTGTTGAAAAATGTCTGAATCTTTTGTTGCATCGTCTGTGTTGTCCACCATGTCTCGCATCCAGAGAGCAGAATTGATTTCACATTGGAGTTGAAGATGCGGAGTTTGGTTCTTATGCTGATTCCTCCAGATGCCCAGATGTTCTTTGAGCATGACGAAAACTGCTCTTGCCTTGCCGATTCTGACTGTGACGTCTCGGTCCGTGCCTCC
The DNA here is from genome assembly GCA_016801955.1 of Conus betulinus. Lineage (NCBI taxonomy): Eukaryota > Metazoa > Mollusca > Gastropoda > Neogastropoda > Conidae > Conus > Conus betulinus. The sequence goes on along the minus strand of JADBJO010007557.1, from coordinate 58,456 downwards.
CTGTTGGTCAACCACACTTCCCAGGTAGATGAAAGACTCCACCTCCCTGATGGGCTCTCCACCGACTGTGACTGATGTGTGGCAGTGGTGTTGATTTTCATCAGCTCGGTCTTCTTCCTGTTAATCTTGAGCCCTGTCCCGGCTGATGTGGTCTCCAAGTGAGTGGTCTTGTCTGCATCTGGCTGTGGCTGTGTGACAGGAGTGCCAGGTCGTCAGTGAAGTCGAGGTCGTCGAGCTGCGTCCAGAGTGTCCACTGTATACCATTGCTCCTGCCTGTTGTAGTGGTCTTCATGATCCAGTCAATGACCAGGAGGAAGAGGAATGGCGACAGCAGGCACCCCTGCCAAACTCCAGTCTTCACCTCAAAACTTTCGGACGGCTGGCTGGCGTGGGCAATCCTGCAGTTCATGTCCTGGTAGGTGCACCGGATGAGGGAGATGATCTTCTCAGGGACTCTGTAATGCCTCAGCTTCCACAGCGTCTCCCTTTCCATGCTGTCGAAGGGCCTTCTCATAATCTAGGAAGTTGAGGTAGAGGGGGGAGTTCTACTCCAGCGACTGCTCCACGATGATGCGCAGGCTGGCGTTCTGGTCAGCACATGATTTGTTCTGCCGGAAGCCTGCCTGCAGGTCTCAGAGGTTGGGTCAACAGCCTCTTTCATTCTCTCCAGTAGAACCCTGTTGAGAACCTTGCCTGGCGTTGACAGCATGATCCCTTGGTAGTTCCTGCAGTCCCTGAGGTCTCCTTTCTTCAGCAGCTTGATGATGATTCCTTCTTTCCACTGGGCCGGTGCCTCCTCCTTCTCCCAGATCTTGCTGATGAGGCTGTATAGCATGTTGACAGCTGTCTCTATGTCTGCTTTGATGGCTTCTGCTGGTATCTCGTCCGGCCCTGCAGCCTTCCCATTTTTCAGAGTCATGATGGCCTTCTTGATCTCTGTCTTTGAGGGTTTGTCACAGCTGATAGGCAGTTCTGTCTCTGTGGGTGGGATGTCTGTGGTGTGTCAGGGGCAGGGCGGTTCAACAGCTCCCTGAAGTGTTCTGCCCATCGTTTTAGCTGTTCCTCAGTTGTTGTCAGTGGGTTTCTGTTCTTGTCCTTCACTGGCTTGTCTGTCTGCTGGAACTTACCCATCAGCTTCTTTGTCACCAGATACAGGTCCTTCAGATTACCCTGTCCGGCTGCTGCCTCTGCTTGACTGGCCAGGTCGTCAAAGTAGTCCCTCTTGTCCTTCTTGATGCTCTTCCTTACTTCTCTGTTCGCTGCTGTGTGCCCTTCCTGGGCCATTCCCTTAGCTGCTCTTGTTCAGCTCGTGTTCAGAATAGCTTTCTTCTCTCTCCTTGTTTCCAGCTTGTGGATGGTGTCGGGCAGAGATCCATTCCTTGTGCTGGATCTTCTTGCCAAGGATCTCCTCACATGTGTCATGTCAGAGCTTCTTGCAGTGTTCCCACTGTGTCTCGATGTCCATCTCACCATCTTCTATCAGCTCTTGTAGCGGCTCGAACCTGTTGGAAAGGCTGATATGGAATGCTGCTTGTGTGTCCCTGTTTCTGAGCAGTCCGACATTGTACTTTGTCCATGTGTTGTTAGCATTGGTGACTCTCTTGAGGCGAAGTCTCACTGTTGTTATAAGAAGGTGGTGGTCTGATGACACGTCAGCACCTCTCATCACTCGTACATCCTGCCATGATCTCCTGAATTTGTGACTAATGCAGATGTGGTCAATCTGGTTCTGTGTGACATGGTTCGGGGATCTCCATGTGGCCTTGTGGATGCGCTTGTGTTGGAAAATGCTTCCTCCTATCACCAGCCAGTTCAGGGCACACAGGTCTGCAAAGCGCTCACCATTCTCGTTCATCTGTCCCAGTCCGTGTGTCCCCATGATGTCCTCGTAGCCTGTGTTGTCCGTTCCGATCTTGGCGTTAAAATCTCCCATCAGTATGGTTATGTCCTTTGCTCCTCTTTTGTGTGTCACTGTCTGTAGTTGTGATAGAAGTCATCTTTCTTCTCTTCTTCCCACATCATTGGTGGGAGAATAGCACTGGATGATGTTCAACTTGATGTCATCTTCTTCGTGGTAAAAAACGTGTGGCTGTGATAATGCAGGACTTGACAGGTTCCCATCCGATGAGTGCCCCTTGTGCCTCCGGTGCCACCATCAGGGCCACACCCTCAGTGTGGGGAGGCTCCATCCTCTGTGTGTCCTGAGTACAGCAGCTGTTCTCCAAATGAAAGTTTCAGCTGTCCTGATTGTAGCCACCTTGTTTCACTCAGTCCTAGCACTCCGATCTTGTAGCTTTTCATCTCTCTCGCAACTTGGATGGTTCTTCCTGTTTCGTACATCGTCCTGATGTTCCATGTGGCTACTCTCGTTGTTGTCCTGAGTGTTAGAAGGGGAGTCAGCCTTGCAGCTTCCTTTCGGCTTTCACTGCATTGCGTCATAAGTCTCTGGGGTGGAGAGCCTTCCTTGCCCTGGTGAATGCTTTGGTTCATTGTTGTCGATGCTTCTGTAACTTGTCTTGTTTTACAGGTAGAGTTGTCTGTCCTACGCAAACCCCTTTTCCCTTGGGGCGAGGTGCTCCTGCCTTAGTCGCCTCTTACGACATGCATGGCAGGGCAGTGGGTCTATTCTGTGTCCAACCCACAGGGCATGTCCTTCCTTCCAAGCCAGTTGAAATGTCTGTGCTGCTGACATTCTACCCGCTCCCTATCTCTTCTCAAACGGCATCTGAAATTGTCTCCTTCTGATCTCTCTGCACCTTAAGCCACGCAGAAAGCACATGTCTTTTTTTTTTTTTTTTTATTCTTCCACAGCCATCTCAGCGGAACTCAGTTCTCACTGTCATGAAGTTACCAACGTGTTGCCAGAGTTGCTTTGGAGTTACATACACTACCTGTTTGATTACTTCTACAAACTATCTCCTGGAAAGGTTGAATGTGTACCTGTGTTGTGTAAAAGATGTTCTGATCAGTGACCTGGTTGCAAACATGGTATAATGCATATCATACAGTCATGCACAACATTGGATTTGGTGTCAGGTCAGTCAGTGCCAGCAGCATGTTAACCTGTTCGACCATGCCCGACCCTTAAGTGTTGTCATTTTACTGTGAAATGAGCCTGTCCTGAAAGAGAAACAAAAAAACAATACTCTATACTTTGAATTATGTAAGGAGGTCCTTTATTTGAATCGACAGGAGATCCTGAGAGAAGTAGTATAAGTGCTGATTCTGCCCATTGAAAGTAATGTGTTTCGCCAGAGTTTATGTTTTTAAAAAAGGGTTACCTTGTTTATCATGCAACTGCTAAATGCAGATTTCAGCAACTTGTGTGCGGAAAAAAAGGAATAGTTCTATGTCTTGCAAACAATGACGAAACCTGGATAGATAAAAAAGACATTCTAATGAATAGTTTATACGACAGGATCGTCTTACATAGCAAACGGAATACGAAATAATTAC
>JADBJO010007557.1:30000-47500 GCA_016801955.1 Conus betulinus | reverse complement strand
GTTGGCTCAATCCTGTAATTGCTGTTTCATGATCTTTTTGTACAGTTGTTTGTTTTTACTTTTGATGTTTTTCCCCCCTTTTTTTATACAGTTTAATTCTTACTTAGAGTTTCTCCTCATCACACACACACACACACACACACACACACACACACACACACACACACACACACACCTTGTCTAATATCACATTTAGTGAAAAGACATTAAATTGAAGAACAACAACAAATACACACACACACAGCGCGCGCACGCGCGCTAACTAGCCGACGGAAAGTCATGCACGCACACAGTAAAGGTATTGCATACGTGGCCATCAGCCCAGGTAGAATAAAACAGAAAAAAGCAATTTCACTTACGAAATTTGACTACCTAATCTTAATTTCATACTATTTGGGAACATGTCGATGCGTCCACGGCCCAAAACGTCCACGGCCCGGTACGTCCGAATGCACACATCGGGCCGTGGACGTATTGGGTGCTGGCGTGCCGATGTGTCCATGACCCTTGAAGTCCAAGGCTGAAAGGGCGCTAGTTAAAACGCTATGTCACTGAGTCCAAGGCTCTTTATGTCCAAGGTCCGTTGCCCCCACGGCCTTCTAGTCGGGCTTGGATGCATCGGACCGTGGACGGATCGGACCGTGGACGGTTCGGACCGTGGACGGTTCGGACCGTGGACGTATCGAGCTGACCCCCATCTAACACACGCTTTTACCACCTTGTACATGCTTTGATTAGCACTTAATATTTTACCTGATATTCCGTTCTTCAACATGATAGGCCATAACTTAGCATGGGAAATAAGATCAAACGCCTTCCTAAAATCAATGAAAGCGGCGTAAGTGTTTTTTTAATTTTATTATTTTTTTCCCCACACGCTAGATGTTTTTGAATAGCAGCAAAAAGTGTAAAGACATGATCAATAGTGCAATGGTCTTGTCTAAATCCGGCTTGTTCCTCGCCAATGATTCCTTTATTTTTGATCTAGTCTGTCAGGTGTTTATTTAAAATATAGCTGTATAGTTTACTACATGCATTCAAAAGAGAGATTCCTCTGTAATTGTTGGGATCATGAGGATTTCCACGTTTATACAGAGGTTGAATGATAGCTTCTGTCCATGAATCTGGGTACGTCCTGAAGTAAAAATAAAGTTAAATAATTCTTCTAAATAAGGCAGTATCCATGTATACAAATAAATGAATACCTCAGGATTTAGTCCATCTGGACCACCTGCCTTATTGCTTTTTAAATGTTTGATTGAATCGATGATTTCTTCGCGGGTGATCACCGAATTTAAGCTATTTATTCTTTGGTGTTCAACATTATTATTCTCCCCACAAATAATCGATGGTTGTGGCTGTAATATTTCTTCAAAAACATTCGCAAAATGATTCGCCAGTCTTCCTTCGAATTGTCCCCCAATGAATTCTTTTGCATATGTCTGACATTTATAAGAGTAGTCCAAAACAATTTAGAGTCGTTGGTAACATTCAATAATTTGTCTCTAAGACCAGTTTTATGCATATCGGACTTAGCTTTCAGTAAATCTTCGTAGCATTTCTTCTGTTTCAAGTACTCAGTTAAATTTGCTTGGGATCGCTCATGTCTGAAGATTCTTAGAGAACTTTTTACGGACACTTTTGTTGTCCTGCACTCTCTGTCAAACCATACTTGCTTTTTCGGGAAGCTACCAAATTCCAGTGTTTTTTAGTATACATTCTGAAGCCAATGTCAAAGTATCATTGAACACAGCAATGGACACATTAACATCTACGCTTATCATTCGTTTAGCTTCCCCCAAAGCAGTAATGGAATTGGGTCTGATTAGGCTGTCCTTAAACATACCGTAGTAGTCAGGATTCCAAACAAGTTTTTGTACATATAAACTGTCTTTTCTATCTATCTTTCCATAACCATTACACCTCAAGGTTAAAACAATGGGCATGTGTTGAGAATCAATTCTTTCATCAACGAGCATGTCTTGTATGGCATACGTAAGTAATGTGGAGATGACAAAATAATCTATCACATTACAACCATATTTAAGATGAACGTGAATTTACCTGACCTATCCCCTTAAGTTGTGCCGTTTACAATGAATAGATTAAACTGTGCACCCAATTCAAGGAAAAGTCTACCATGATAATTAAGTTCTCTGTCTTCTGACCAGCCGCCATGGCGAAGTGGTTAGCGTCGCGGACTCCCGGTTGGGAGGTCGTGGGTTCGAATCAAATCAGATGTCATGTGGGTTTTTCTGCCCCGACCAGCTCCTACCCAGAGTTGAGCTTGCTGCAGACTCAGTTGGGAAGACTGGGACCACACAGTCGACATCCACTTAATGGATGCGTTTCTGAGAGTGTTGCTCAAATTTCCTGACCAACACTGCAGGTGCCTGTATCTCTCGGGCCTGGTTGATGCCAGGATATGTTATGAAAGGAAGCGTAGAGTACAGCCCTGTCATGTAGTCTCAGACCGAAATGGAAATCCGTAGCATCATCTTAATCATCCTCATTCTCAGTGATCAGCATTTTATAAAAATGTTTCAAATTCTGTGGCCCTTCATGCCCTGCTCTCATGGTGACCTCAATTTCGATGTCCTCTTCACGTCTGTGGCCTTGGTTTGGTTCCGTCGGGGTCTCCGGTATCGGCGGGTCCATGGGGGCTGTCGTTGTCGGCTGTTGGGGGCTCTCCAGAAGGAGAGCTCACTCACGCCGGCTCCCGCGACTAAGCAATTATTGTCGTCAGTAGGGGGTTTAGTAGGTGGTGTCTTGCGTATGTTAGATCAGAACAGGCGCCACTGAACACCACCGAAGTGACTCGGCAGCAGTGCAGTGTCTCCTCCGGTGGGTTGCCTCTTAACGACTTGACATTGACTGCTCCCTGTGGATTATTGGTGCCAGGGCTGCGGCGAGGCCGACCGGGCTGTGGCTGTGGACGGGATGTCGGAATGAGCGGCGTGGGTGCACTGCCTCTGAGGTGGCACAGCTGTTGGGACAGAAAAATAAAAGTTCTGTGTCTTCTGAACTTCTCGTAGCTGACTCTACATAGTTGGAATCTTGATGCGTTTCTAGAAAATATTGAACATCGTTTACATGGTAGGGTTGTGCATTTCCAGTTCGGGCATTTAGATCACCACATATAATGAATGGAACGTCTCCAAAATTTTCTGATACATTCAACATGCTTGATTCTACAGCTGAAATGCCGTTTTCAAACCGTGAAATATTATATATAGGAGACTGTGGTGGCGCTTCATAAACAGCAATCAGAAAGACATCTGTTGTTGACTTAAATAAACATTTGGACAGTTTTAACAACACAATGTTTTCGGTTTCACAGTCAATTCTTGTAACTTGCTGATCTAGATCTTTCTTAACAAGTAACGTCACACCACCTGATTTGCGGCCTGCTATAGAGAGCCTAACTGCTGGACTGTTGTAGTGAGTAAACTTCATTAAAACATCAACTGTAAAGATTTCTTCAGTAAAGGTTTCTAGAAGACAAACAAAATCAAATCTGCTAATATACAAAATGAAGTTAGAATCATTTAGCTTGGAGGTGATGCCACAAGCGTTATAAGAAATAAATGTCAGAGTTTAAGTTGTATGAAACGTGCCTGGGCTTTGGCCGAATCCCTATTGTCCAGTTTTGTTCGTCCCTTTAATTCGGGTTGAAAACCGTGTACCGGTTGTTTAGACCCTTTTTGGTCCAAAATTGCGTGGCTGCTTGGTTACCCATGACCGAATGGTATTCACGGTGGGTTTTGAATTTTTGTTCCGTGCAGCAGAAGTGTCCTTGGTCTGTCTGGATGGCCGGGGTGTAGATCTTCTGGAGTCCTCGTCGTTTTCTTTGGGTGTTTCGGGTCGAGTCGGAGAGCGTCTGGAAGCACCTCCAAGCAGTGGACTGGAGGTTGCCACTGCCTCGCTGTACAGCAGCTCTCCTGGTGCTGTCTTCTTCGGCACTGGCGTGGTGGTGGTTTCTTGCAAAGGACATATTGGCCCGCTAAATATGACCAGATCGGTCAGAACCATCCAAAGTTCCTGTTTCACTTAATGTTGGTTGACTTCGACTGTATTCTCCAGCTGGGCGTTGTGTCAAGGTTCTGATAATTTGTTGTTCAGAAGAAGGAACGGTCGAGGTTTTTGTCACTGTTGTCTGCTGAAGTATTTTTCTCACTGGTTAATGTATGAACATCTTTTCCAGTGGGCATGAAAAGAGTGGGTGTATCTAAAACAGGTGCAGTTCTTTCGTTTGAGGTGATGACATCATCAGAAAGTGCGGCAAGCACAGCCTGTTTCCCTGCAGTGGTTCCAAAGACCAAGGTGACGGGTGTCGGGTGTTGGACCATCCCTCCTCCTGTCGACTTCACACTGGACATGAAGTTGACAGCTCTCAGTGTTGTCCTTGTTTCCAGCGTCATGTCTGGCTGAATTGTTAATTTTTCTGGTCATTCAGCTCTTCACCATTTCCCGTCCTATCCAGAGTGATCAACGACTGGAAAGAACTGGTCATTGTGTCAGGTGGAACTTCTGGGGCACCAGGATAGGGTGAGTCACTGAACAGGGCCTCTACCTGCTCTGTTGTGTCAGGCAGAGCTTCCGGATCACCAGGACAGGGTGAGTCATTGTACTGGGCCTGTACCTGGTCTGCTCGGTCAGTGAGCTCAGTAAAGGGTGCCTGGTCCACTTGGTCCGGTTGGAAAATGTCCTTTGCACTGGGGATCACACCTTCTTGGTCACTTGAGTAGTGACTGGTCCGTTCTGATATAGGTGAGTAGTTTATATGGTCTGGTTCATGGCGACGATACCATGCATTGTTCAGTCGAGAGCAGTTCTCTATGCCGTGACTGGGTCGTCCTGATTTAGTCTGTGGTAGTCTCTCTTCCCTTTGTTGATGGAGTGACTGTCACGTGTATTTCTGCTGGTGTGTGTGTGTTGGACTGGGTTGGATGGACATCATAATAGACGTTTTTGATTGTCTGTTGTTGAGTGATTCAGTAGGATTGTGTACAGCTTGTTGATAACTATGTGGCTCAGAGACAATTAGTTTCCCGTTGTAGAAATAACCTGTTTGTCCTTGACGTCGGAGGTCAGCCAGTTGTGTGCCAATGTTTTCAGGAAAGGTCATTGGAGACTGTAACCAGCTTCCCTCAAGTTTTCACGCGCGCTCCGCAATTTTAAAAGAGCCATTTATCTGTCCAGTGCGCGAAAGTGACAAGGATCCGTCTTGTACCCGCCTTCACTCTGCGTGTCGTATGTCGACGGTTGAAAAAGGGGACATTTGGGCTGCATCTCTCATTGATGACATTGATCACTTTCTGTGCACTTTCCTCCTCCGTTTCATTTTCAGATTCCTCTTAACGCCATAAAATCTGAGATTGTCCTTTCTGATGATCTTTTCAAGACGGTCAACTTCACCATTCAGAAAATCTATCTTTGACACCAGTATCCTTTCTCTTTCCATTGCTCGATGTTGTTCCTGAATGAGTTTGTTTATATTGTATTGATTTATTTTGATTCTTTCAAAAGTGTCACAGATATACCACCACATGCTTTCCTGCTGGTTGGTTTCAGAATGGGAACCTGGGTTTAGTTCTATGTCTCCACAGAGAATGAGAAGCAGGGAGTTGGGAAGGCCAGTGTGATTGATCGACGCGTCAAAAACAAGTTCTGTCAGGAGCGATGACTGCTTGAGATAGTTGTAAGGAAAGGGTACTGACCTGTGTGTCGGTAGAACTGTGTCACAACAGCAAGAATCACAACTGAAAAGTTTTGCCGATAAAACGCCTTCTAGGAAATGCTGTGTCTGATCGGAAATCCAAGTTGACTGAGTCAGGTACAGACAATACTTCACCGACAGTAAGAACGACACACCACAGAACGTTGACACGAGAACATGTAGTTAATGTCCGTGAAGTAATCCCACTGTGAGAGAGGGGAGTTTACATGGCCGACAAACACCTTTTCTCAAATAACTTGATCAAAACTGCATGAAAAGATCCAATTTTTTTGACGGTGAGCTCCTGCACTAATTGGCATTTTAGCAGTACTGCAACACGTCACCAAGGTAGTAATGAACTGGCGTAATTAAACAAATTAACAAGACAGCTCGTGTACATGTCTTGCCGCAGCCGATGACGACAGCTCACTCAGAGAGAGAGAGAGTGAGAGAGAGAGAGAGAGAGAGAGAGAGAGAGAGAGAGAGAGAGAGAGAGAGAGAGAGAGAGAGAATACGAACACGAATACGAAGATTTATTGGGATTAAGGCCATAGCCTATTATGAAGGAGTGGTACCCATAATATACATAATATCAATTATCATCATAAAAACATGAACAGGCTAAACAAGAACATACATTATACAATTTCAAGAATACATAGTACGTAGTCTTTTGTGTGCTTCATGAATGTACTTAGCAAGAGTAAAGATAATGTCTTCATTTCTTGACGCTATGACTAAAATTCATTCTGAGCATACAAGGGTCAGATTAATACTTTGGCTTTATGAATTTTACTCTTAAGGTCATGAAAAGCAGGACAGCAAAAACGGAAATGGATTTCATCTTCCTTGGCCAGATTCCATACGCATAATGTCAGTTCGTTTTTTACTAACAGTACAGTTGTCATCAAATCTAAACTTGCTTGATGCGTCGTTAATATATCCATTCGTATTGATTTTGATGTATGGCTCTATCATATTAGTTGTTTTAAAGAGTCTGTATTGCGCAAATCTGTCACTTCTATAAATATGATCATGCCAATCCTGCCATCTGCAATCTGCTTTTAGTCAATCCTGCCATCAGTCAATTATTCTTTAAAACATTTCAAGAACCCTACGATATTTTCAACTCAATAGTTGTCCTAAACATAAGCAAAAGCCGTTTGAATTAAAACATTGGTAGCCCATGTCTTCTTGCCATTACAATCCAGATTTCACAATATCTTACAAGCTTTAAATTGGGTATATTGATTTTTCTACTCTCGTTATGTTCAGCCAGCATTTAGTACATTTCAAAAACGAATTAACATAAATCAGATATCGTCCAAGATCACCATAAATTAAATCATTCGGGTGTTCGATTGTCTACTTTTGATTTTTTTTCCCATAGCAAGCAGATGCACATTTTCTATTTCAACACTTTTCTCAAGTGCCCAAATTTCAACTCTATGTTGTAACACTGGCTGCAACCGAGAGTCAAATAGCGTTGAGAATACTGGAAATGCCTTATAATTCAGTTTATATAAGACATGAAGTATTACTGTGACTGCTCTCTTTTTGGTCTGTTTGCAATATCTTGATATCCAAAGGTGAAGCTTAACTGTGTTGTAAAATAAAGTCGGAGGTACTTATATTTGTTGACTATAACAATATATTGCCCCCATAACTCCATCTCTCACTCCATGTGAAATATCAACCTTTACGAAAACGATAGTATGGGTAGTATTCATATTTACTTTTAATTCTAATCTGTTGCAGCAAAATACAAGCTATTCAGCTGTCTTTGAAGACCAACCACAGTTGTATGCAATAAGATTATATCGTCACAATAAAAAGACAAAAGCACCAAAAGTCACAGATTATACCATGGCTTCCATTTGGAATAATTTTCAAAGCTACTTCATTTATGAACAAAGAAAACAAAACTGGACTGCAAACATCCCCTTGTTTAGCTCCTTAGTATAAAAATGACAAAATCAGATAATTTTGTTCAAATCTGATATTAGTTTTCACCTCACATTGATGCATGTTTCTTACACCATGATACAGATTACCCTTAATTCCATTTTTTACTAGAGTAGCCCTTAACAGATGTCGTAAAACCGAGTCAAACGCTTTTTCAAAATCCACAAATGCAACATATAACTTTCGATTATTTACAAACTTTTTTTCAACCGTGGCTACTAGACTAAACATATGATTAATTGCAGAATAATCTTTTTTGAATCCTGTTTGATGTTCTCCCGTTCTATCATTCTGAGATATCCATTCATGTATTTGGTTATTAAAGACGAAACTATAGAGTTTGCTGCATATATTTCTTAAAGAATTACCTCTATAATTGTTTGCATCATTTGCATCACCCTTCTTAAACAAGGGCAATATTACAGACTCTTTCCTGTCTTCAGGATAAATCCTAGTATTAAACAGAACGTTAAACACTTTACATGAAAAGCTTAAGACAGACTCCTGTATAATACTATTAGGTCCACACGTTTACTATGTTTCAATTCTTAATAGCTAGCAATATTTCTTCTCTGGAGATCAGTCTATCATATGTATTTTCTTCACTTTTTATCACCTCATTGATCACTGTGGACTCTTGCTCACCCTTTTCTAACAAATTCTTAAAATGTAAGAACCAGTCTTGCACTGCAATGCTATTCACAGGATGTGATTTCTTCCTGAGATCTTGTGTATAGCATTCCAGAATAACTGATGATTGTTGACTGAGGACATAAGATCATTCAATAACAAATCATTGTATTCTTTCTCTTTTCTTTCATTTTAAATTTTTACACCCTTCTTGCCCTACAGAACAATGCTCTGCCATCTTTATCAAGTGACTTTTTAAAAAAAGTTCTGAATATTTTACGTAGCTTAGTTTTGGCACCCTGCATTATTGATCAAACCAACCCTGTCCCAAGTTTCACCCATGGGCCATTCCGTATTCTTGCCAATTGTGCAACTTCTCTCGAAGCTGGTTCAGTAACATTCGCATAAGCTTACCTTGCTGACAGACAAACAATATTTTGCTCCATTTTCCTCACGGAAATTGAAGGCATGCTGGTGTGCATTCATTATCATTTTGTTTTTTGCATGTTGTACAATCATTCAACAACCCAGTCAGGCTAGTGCAATGGGTCAAACTGCTGGAACTTTGGAATATTTCTTTTTTAGTTATATGTATGGACCTGTACCTCTGATTACTGGCCTGCATAGACCATGAGTTTTATATTCCTAACATCTCAGTTGAAGACTACTTTGATTTAACTTTGCATTCAGTATCTTTATGTTCCTCTTCCTGGAATAGTCATGCCTGTGTTTGGAGATAGTTCACCCATTGATAGCATGTCCACTCAATTATGTAATTTTATATGCAATTACATCCTTTCTTACAACTAGGCAATGTAAGGTATGTCTTTTATCTTCCCACTTTTCAGTTTTTAGGGTATTGTTTATTTTGTGTGTTCAAAATTCCTTTCATGATCTTAACAGAGTGTTCATGTCTGTGGGTTTTCGTTTGTTTGTTTGTTTTTGTTTGGTGTTCTTTCCTTAGGTACAGGACGTAGTATTTAATGTCTGGGGGTGTCTGTTTTGGTTGTTTTAAAGTGATTCAATGCGGTGAGTAACCAGGCACAAGTGAAAAATCTGATCAGCTCTGTATAAATGCGAAACAGTGGCCAGCAATGATGTCTGTAGACAGCAGCCCACCATTACATGTGACAAATGTGACAAAATGTGGCGGGCATCCCCCACGCTTGGCGCTCCCACTCTTTGTTACAGGTTGTGACAATCTTGATCCGTGTCATAAGGAGATGACTCTTTTTCGTCAGTCAGGCAATCAATATGGATGCATATTTCCTTTGGAATTCGTGTGCTTTTAGTTTGGACAAGAATTTTTCTCTGTACACCGGTGAGAGAGAGAGGGGGGGGAGAGAGAGAGAGAGAGAGAGAGAGAGAGAGAGAGAGAGAGAGAGAGAGAGAGACAGAGAGAGAGACAGAGAGAGAGACAGAGAGAGACAGAGAGAGAGAGAGGAGAATGGATGGGAGTAGAAAGGGAAATGAGATCAGAGAGAGAGAGAGAGAGAGAGAGAGAGAGAGAGAGAGAGAGAGAGAATGGGAAGGAGGGAGAGAGAGAAGAGAGAAAGGAGAGAGAGAGACAGTGACAGACAGACAGACAGACAGGCAGACACAGACACAGAGAGAGTCAGAGACAGAGACAGACACAGAGAAAGTCAGAGACAGACAGGCAGAGAGAGAGAGAGAGAGAGAGAGAGAGAGAGAGAGAGAGAGAGAGAGCACTGCCAGATACTTTCACCTCTTCAAAAAGATTGCACACAAAAATCAAATCATATGTGTGCTATCTTCTGGATTCACTGCGAATTGCAACTAATCTTGGGGTTCTCCCCCTCGTACTACCGCTGTCATGACAGAACCTGGCGACCTCTCCCAGAGAATTACTGATTTGTGAAGCATCGAGATATTTCATAGGGGCACCAACCACCTTTCATGCGGTTTGCAAAAAATCATGTGACTGCGACACTTCGCGCTGTAATGGAATTCTGGAATGCTATATACAAGATCTCAAGAAAGAAATCACATCCTGTAAATAGCATTCCAGTGCAAGACTGGTTCTTACATGTTAAGAATTTGCTAGAAAAGGGTGAACAAGAGTCCACAGTGATCAATGAGGCGATAAAGAGTGAAGAAAATACATATGATAGACCAGTTTCCAGAGAAGATATATTACCAGCTATTAAGAAATTGAAACATGATAAACGTGCCCGACCTAATGGTATCATAAGGGAGTTTTCAAGAATTCTGCTGAGTCTGTCGTAAGCTTTTCATGTAAATTGTTTAACTTTTTGTGTAATTCTAGGATTTATCTATTAAAAATGGAATTAAGGGCAAACTGTATTGTTGTGTAAAGAGTATGCATTGTGAGGTGAAAGCTAAGATCGGATCTGGAGCAACATCAAATTTTGTCATGTGCACCAGAGCAGTTAAGCAAGGGAATTTTCCAGTCCAGTTTTGTTTTCTTGTGTTCATAAATGATGAATAGCTTTGAAAAATTATTCCAAATGGAAGCCGTTGTATAATCCGTGACTTTTGGAGTTTTTTTTGTCTCGCGTTTTGGTGACAATATAATCTTATTGTCTACCACTGTCGTTGCTCTTCAAAGGCAGTTGAATAGCTTGTATTTTGCTGTAACCAGATTAGAATTAAAAGTAAATATGAATAAGACCCATACTATCGTTTTCGTAAAGGTGTGTATTTGGCACGAACATGAGGGAAGATCACATGGGGGCAAAATATTGTTATAGTCAACAAATATAAGTACCTCCAATTTTATTTAACAACCCGATTAAGTATCACTTTTATATATTAAGATATTGCAAAGAGAGTAAAGAGAGCAATCACAGTTATGCTTCATGTTTTATATAAACTGGATTGTAACGCATTTCCAGTTTTCTTAAAGCTATTTGACTCTCAGGTGCAGCCAATTTTACGATATGTTGCGGGAATTTGTGCACTTGAGAAAAGCGTTAAAAATAGAAGATGTGCATCTGTATGGTATGAAAAACAAATCACATGTAGACAATCGTACACCGAATGGATTAGATTTAGTAGTGATCTTGGACAATATCTGATTCATGCTATTTCGTTTTTGAAATGTAATAAATACTAGCTGAAAATAACGAGAATAGGAAAATCAAAATACCCTTTAAAGTTAATTAAAAAAAAAACAAACAAAACAAACAAACACCCACGGCATTTTGCAGAAGCCCTTTCGGTTTTTGCAAACCTTCCTCTTCTGACCATGGAAGTCGGCGTCAAAACTAGTTGACGTAATGTGCGTTTTTTACGTCATTAACCCCCCTCCCACCCCAACCCCCCCTCATTGCTGTATGATGAATAGTGATGCCTGGGTGAAGTCTTGATTCAATAAGGAAAAGTTCCCAGGGCAGATTGTTCATGTGAAACCAACTAATCCCACACACTGAAACCAAATGGGTAGTTGGTCTTCAACTTGTGTCTCCACATCCTCTCTCTATCTTTTCGTTTTCTGCGCATCTGTGGACCTTATGAGTTCAGTTACACAACATTTCAAATCTGACAGCTGGTGTCCAGGTCCACACAAAATGGCGTGCCACGAGTGTATCTTGCTTCCTGATGATATCAGAGCGATGACCACTGAAGCGTGTTTGTAGGGTGTTTTCCATCTCACCAACATACTGGACATCCTGGCAATGTCCACAGTTGATCAGGTACACTAGGTTGGTGCTTTTACACGTAGCTGAGTCCCTTATTTGGAACTGATGACCCGTGCGAACACTCTTGAAGGAAGTCGTTTCCTCCAGGTGTTCCTTGCACAGAACACATCGTTTCGCTGTGCATGTGAAGCAGCCTGGTACCAAAGAATCTGTAGCCGACGCTTGATGTTGCACTGCTAGTGGTTTGTTGGGATCAGAAGGTTCCTCAGATTGCGACAGTTACGCTCACCAACAATTGGAGGTTTGGGCACGGCTCTCTTCATGCGTCTACTTCTGTGGAGCTCCGTCACATTTTTCCTTCAGCCAAAAGGCCAGAGGAGGGTTGGAAGGATTATGGTGGATAACAAATGGCACCCTGTCTGACTGATGGCCTCCATTGGTACTGGAGTGCATCCTTCCTGGGAAGTGTCTGTGCCTTGTTGATGGCAGAGTACACCAGAGCTAATGGATAGCCACGGTTATGTAGGTGGGTTCTCAGCTCTCTGCATCATCGTTTCTGAAAACATCTTTACAACAGATTCTTCGCAGGCGGATAGCCTGCCTGCCCGTAGGGGATGTCTCTCAGACAGCGTCTAGGGTGGTAGGAGTTGAAGGTTAGGTACATGCAAGCATCTGTGGATTTAGTGTGAAGGTCTGTGGTGACTGTATCTCCATTGATGCTCATATTGACGTCCAGGAAAGGGATGTTGGTTACCTAGTTGGCTTGGCTGTAAACTTTATCGTCGCATGCTGGTTGTTTATCCAGTCGAGGAACAAAAGCAGCTGGCTTTCCCCATGGAACCAGAGCATGACAATGTCATCAACGAAACGACGCCAGAATCTTGGATGTACATGCCAGGGTGAAGTTGCCAGTAGCCGTTGTTCTAACCATGCCATGAAAATGTTTGCAGTGGAGGGAGCCATTGGGTCCCCCTTGCCGTGCCATGGACTTGTTGGAACAGCTCACCATCAAAATCAAACACGTTGTTTTGAAGGATGTGTTCAACGATCTCAAGTAGTAATGGAACAGAGGGGCCTCTTTTCAAATGATGACCAAAACTGGCGATGATTTCTTTTTCAGGAAATCACCACTTCATGATGAGGTATATTTGTGTACAACCCCACCACATCAACACTGAGGATCAATACTTCACTCGCCAGAGACTGTTGAGTGATTTTCCATCTTCCAAGATGTTCAGGAAGTGAGTTGTGTCTTTAATGTAGGACGTCAGGTTTTGTACAAGAGGCTGGAGCCAATGGTCCACTAGCTTTGAGAGACGTTCAGTTGGTCCATTAACTCTTGACACAATTGGACGTCCAGGGGGGGTTATGTAAATCTTTGTGGACTTTAGGAAGATAGTAAAAGATAAGGTGTCTTAGTTTTCTCAGGCTCCAGCACACCCTACCTGTTGCAGTCGTCGTCGATATGGTCCTTTGAGTGCAGCATTTCAATTAGGTGGTTTTGATTTTGATGCAATATCTGTTGTGGGATCAGCCGTCAGATGCTCATTAGTGAGTTGTGTTGTGAAGCTCTGTGTGCTTCCTCTACATATTTATTGAAATCTTGCACCACAATTGCTCCACCTTTATCTGCTGGTGATATTCGTAGGACCCTGGTATTCGCAGGGTTTTTTTCAGTTCTCTCAAGTCAACACGTTGTTCTTGTTTAAGTTTTGTCCACTCTCGATAGAATAGTGGAACAGTAAGTATTAAGAGCCTCAGGGGGGATACCAAAACTTCTTCTTGTAGAATTTCAGCTTTTGGGGAAAAGCTTATAAGATATTGCGAAATAAGATATTGCGACATCTGGATTGTAAGACATGGGCTACCAATGTTCGTCAATACTTTAATTCAAATGGCTTTGCTTATGTTTGGGACAACCAGGGAGTTGAAAATATCGCAGTTTTTTTTTTAATGTTTTAAACAAAGAACAATTGACGGCAGATGGCAGGACTGGCATGATCATATTTATAGTAGTGACAGGTTTGCGCAATACAGACTCTTTAAAACAACTAAAAAAATTATGATAGAGCCATGCATCAAAACGAAAACGAATGGATAGATTAGCGCATTAAGCAAGTTTAGCTTTGATGTTTCTGATATTGCTTGTCATCGTTTCAGGCAGGCACCGTACTGTTAGTAAAAACGAACTGACATTATGCGTATGGAATCTGGCCAAGGAAGATGAAATTCATTTCTGTTTTTGCTGTCCTGCTTTTCATTACCTGAGAGTAAAATGGATAAAGCCAAAGTATTATTCTGACCCTTGTACTTTCAGAATGATTTTATTCCTAGCGTCAAGAAATGAACACATTATTTTTACTCTTGATAAGTACATTCAAGAAGTACAAAAGACTATATACTTGTATTCGTGATATTGAATGATATAATATACATACTTGTTTTCTCTGTTCATTTGTTCATGATGACAGTCGATATTATGTATATTATGGATACCACCCCTTCATAATAGGCTATGGCTTTAATCCCAATAAATCTTTGTATTCGTATTCTCTCTCTCTCTCTCTCTCTCTCTCTCTCTCTCTCTCTCTCTCTCTCTCTCTCTCTCTCTCTCTGTATTGTCTGTCAGTCTGTCTCTCTCCTCATATGTGACGTCATTTGTCTCTGTCTGTCTGTTTGTCTGTCTGCTTGTCCGCTTGTCTGTCTGTCTGTCTGTCTGCCATTGCAAGGGAAATAATTTGTACAGTAACCACTCAATCGAAGGACACCCTTACATCTCTTTAGATATGTGTTGCATAGATAATGTGGTTGTCTGAGAGTTCAGATTGCAGGTTCCAGGTTGGGCCTTATTGTGTGTTAAGGGTAAACAGGAGACATAATTGTCCTACATCTAACAGATCAGTTACAAACTGCTAAGGAAAATGTTGATAAAAACAAATTTTCATTTTTAGATTTTACCTATTTATGGAGAAATATATGTTCTGCATCTGAAGAACCAGCTACAAAATTGTAAGGTAACATGTTTAAAAAGAAAAAAAATTTGTCCTTTTCTATTTTTGTATCATCATGACTGCTATCATCTTCCATTTCTGTTTCATACAGTCATCCATCACTCCCTTTCCAATTACTTCAGTCTCTCTCTCTCTCTCTCTCTCTCTCTCTCTCTCTCTCTCTCTCTCTCTCTCTCTCTCTCTCTCACTGTCTGTGTCGCTTAAATAATGTTTTCATCAGTGTCCTGGTTGCTAACAAGGTAGTAATGCATATCATGCATTCATGTACAAAAGTGGGATTCACTTTCAGATCTGATGGTGCTAGTCACACTTTAACCCATCTGACGACGCCAGACCTTTAAGTGTTGGCATTTCACAGTGAAATGAGTCCTGCCCTGAAAGAGGAACAAAAATAATACTCTGCACTTTGAATCGTGTAAGGACATCCTTTAACTGAACCAGCGGGAGATATTACAGTAAAGCAAGCACTATGTGATCTAAAGATCATGAGAACTAATGAAAGTCCAGATTCTGCCTGCTAAAGTAGCGTGTTTTTACCCGAATTTAGAATAACAAAAAGTAGCTTATTTGTTGTTAAACTGCTATATGCAGATTTAAAAAATTTGTGAGTGGAAAAAAAAATATTTCGTACTTTTCGAAGAATGATGACCCTGTGCAGTCATACTAAACATGAATAATTCTAATGAATACTTCATACTACAGGACTATCTTACATCCTTCGTGAAGATCAGACATTTTGTTTTTGAACAGATAAATTGGAGTTATTCTCTGATCATTAGATGATCCGTAATCATTTTTCAATACTGACAAAGTAAAAATGTTCGTAGTGCTTGTAATGTTGCAGAATATAAATTTTTAAATGGCTTTTGATTCTAATAATCTGGAAAAGAATCGAATGTAATCGAAGACTTTTGCTCCCCAAAATACATCTGTAAGTTATAAGCACTTTTTGGAAGCAAGCAGGACACGAACCAGTGGCTAAGCAGATTCTGTGGAGGAAGGGGGGCTGGATTGGACGCACTCTCAGGAAGCCAGCATCCAGCACTACACTCCAAGCCCTGACATGGAACCCGCAGGGGAAAAAGAAGAGAGGGCCGACCTCGCAGCAGCTGGAGGCGAGACTCTGAGGCAGAGATAAGAGACAGGGACCCAACTGGACAGGCATTCAGCGAGCAGCTCAGAACCGAGTGCGATGGCGGAGTGTTTGTCGATGACTATACTCACTCTTGACTATGGGCCTAAGTGAAGTAAGTAAGTATTAAGAGCTGTGGCATCGCGAATGACTAGGTGTCTAAGTGATTGCTTGCAAGGAAACCAATCTGCCCATGTCTGTTCATATTTTGTATCTGAATGTAACCATAATGAGATGAGAAAACCATACATCAAGGGATTAAAATGAACAAAAACTAAGTATAATCTGTATAGTTACGTTACTGGCTAATTGTTCGTACTTCCAAGGGATTATAAATCTTTCAAATTTTGCATGGAAATTCTGTTTACATTCGACAGTCTTGTATCTCTGTAGAACACATGTGCAAACTTGTGCAGAAAGCAGGAACTTTCACTCATTCTTTTCCTTGCCATGGCTTTGACCTGAACAATGACCAGAACGTCTTTCTGTAGCGAGACCCCTTAGTGTAATACAAAAAGATATTGAGTGTGGCGTTAACGTACAGAAATATCCCCCTGAACCACAGACCAGAGAGGAAGAAGGTATGATGACGCCATTCAGATTTCAACTCAGGGAAAACGAGCCAGCTGAAACGAAACATGGCTTCGGGAGACACGCAGACGATGAACAAAATGGAGTTAGCCACCAGCACCTTAGTCAGCGCCATTTCGCTTCGTGAAAGGGATGGCGATGTTCCGGACCCTCACGAGCGTGACGTAGTTTGACGCTTGTTATTATCATTGTAGTCAGCACGACAATAATGACTATCCCGTGCGGTCCAACCCCAAACACAAAAAACTGTCAAAATGGTTGATCACGCTTTGTGGGCTTTGTAGAACTCCCTATAAACAATCGTCATTTCGGTGGTTTAGAAACTGGATCATAGACGCACTGGATACGATAGTGGTAGACTACGATAAAGAAAAGCCCAAAGAATACTACACTGACCACGATATTGATGGCCAACATCGTTCTCATGCGCACAAGGTTCTGAAATTTGAGTGGATTGAGGATGCAGAGACACCTCTCCATGGCGATCATGCAGACAGCACAGGCGAAACGTACATGTTGGCGAAAAAAAACACTAGCAGATTCTTATTGGCTAAATACATCATGGTGGGACCGAACCTTTCTTTAGAGGTAAACTGCACGTGCAACTGTTCGCCGTAACTCATCATGGTTGTGATCAAATGCAGTTCATCAGCGACAGCCAGGGCAAAGAGACACAGGTGGACATGATCTTTCAAACCCTGTTTGAAAACACACCGCCATGTTGATGGCGTTGGCCGGTCCGTCAATCAGAAACAGCAGCACAAGCAAGTTGTTATTGATTCGACGCACAATGGTTTCCACGTCCGCGCTGATAATATTGTCAGGTTGT
>JADBJO010007557.1:0-25000 GCA_016801955.1 Conus betulinus | reverse complement strand
GGGAAATATGGGGTGACAAGGAAGGCGACTCTATCCAGGGTTTATCCATGGGCCAATCCATTTTCTGACCAAGTTCTGTGGAAATCGGTTCAACATTTCTTTGCCCAGGCTTTTTTTTTTTTTTTTTTTTTTTTTTTTTTGCCAGGAGACAAACAAGAAGAAGAAGCAAGTAACTGGCCTGATGAGTTCAGAACTGATCGAAACAGCTATTGCATGGATATCCATACACACCTACACTTCTGAAGACTTGGAGAGCGCCTGTAGATATGGGATCTTTTTTTCTTATCTGCTTCCATTCATGACGAAGCTTTCGTTTTGATGTAATGTATGTATAATCATTAGAACGGATATTAAACGGAGCGACACCAACGAGGAAGACAATGAGCACTCAAACTTCGCCAACCGCTGGCTGATTGGTTTGGCAGCTGAAAGACAGTATTTCTGTGGGTCCCACTGGCACTTTCATGTGTATGTGGTTTTTTTTTTTCGGGGCTTATCGCTGACTCTGGGGAAAACGTCCAGTGATGGAAGGGAAAGATCTACCGACCACATGGAAAGTCCTGTCGACAACTGAATAGACTGTGGCTCAGAATCTTGTTTAGAGGGCACGTAAGGCATTATTGCGAAAGCATGCATGTGTCTGGAGTTGTACTGTTTCCACCTGTCAGCAAAACGGCAACGAGTGTGGCTGAAGAATGTGTGCAGCAGTTCGACTGGTGCTGGCTCCTTTTGACAGTGGGCTCTGCATTCGTACAAGCTGGTACACCTATGGGGGCGTTTCGATGGAGATCCTATTGTGTCGAATCTGGTAGTGACACGATGGCATCTGCCAGGGAGCAGCTATGGCCTGCGCCGTATGTGAACACAGCGCAGCCTTCCAAAGATGGTGCAGAACTGCTCCCAGCTTGTTGGTTCGCCAACTGAAGACATTACTTCACTGGTTCATCTGGCACCTTGGGGTGCATGCTTTTTTTCCCTTCCAAAAGGCGTCTGAATGGCCGGACTGTGTAGCTGGTTTTCCAGTCTCAAGTCTGGGCACACCAAGTACCTTCGGGAATAAGGTAAAGGTATTGGCCACTGGCAGACCAGAATGACCTCCACGTCATGCACAGAAGCTGGAGTGATGTCAGCATACTGACCACTGACCAGTCTGGACGGAGAATGATGACCATCCTATGCATTGGACAGCGCTGGAGATTCTAGGGCTAAACAGATTTTTAAACATCTTTTTCTCCGTTATCCACACGGAAATTGAAGGCAGCCGGGGCTGGATTCAGTATCATTTTCGTTTTGTATGTTCTGCAATCATCTAGCGACCCCTTCTGGCTGGTGCAGTGGTGTCCAGTGAATTAAGCACAGGAATATTTCTTTTTAAGCCATCCATATGGACCTGTATCTCTCATCACTGGACAGTATAGGCCTGTGTTTTATATTCCCGCTTTATAATTTTAAGACTAGTTTAATCTGTATGTGATATCTTCGCCTTCCTCTTCTCTGAATGTTTTATGTCTTTCTTTTTGAGGCATTTTTCCCCATGGACAGAAGACTCGATCGTTTTGTGTTTCTTATAGGCTGTAAGCCTTTGTTACAATTAGCCAGCATAAGCTGTGTCTTTGATATTGCTTTCTTTCAATTTTAAGAGTATTTTAATATAGTGTTGTCTTCAAAATTCCTCAAAATTCCTCAATTTTTCATCTTGATGTGGTGTTCATGTCTGTGTTTTTGATACTTTTCTCAAATGTATGACGTTGTCATTGATTTCTGTGGGTGTCTGTTTTGATTATTTCAAAGTGATTCGCTGTGCACAGTGAGTAATCAAGTACCAATAGCAAGTCTCATGAGCTCTGTATTAAGCGAAACAGTTGTCTGCAATGATGTCTGTGGACGGTTGTCCGCCATTGTATGTGGGCAGTTGTGACAAAATGTGGATGACACCACCCGCGCTAGGTGCTCCCGCTTTTTGTTGCAGGTTGTGACCACTCTTGATCCGTGTCTTGGTGACATGACCTTCTTTTTGGTATTCGACCAGGCAATCAACTGGTGTCCTAGATTTACTTTTGAATTCGATTGCTTTATTCTGGTCAACACACACACACACACACACACACACACACACACACACACACACACACACACACACACACACATTTTGCAGTCCCTCATGCCCTGCTTTCGTGGTGATCTCCCCTTTAGTTTCTTCACATCATACCCGTGGTGAGTTCGTTCGAGAAAGAAGAAAAAAAATCAGGGCAAGATAACCCTATTCTTTCTATTGCAAAGAGTTGCTTTTCCTCAGTTTATGGGTCAAGCAAACAGATCTAGAGAGTCAAAAACCTGATTTGAAGTGCCCCCAGGATAACGATCAGGATATGGGCTGCCCTCCATAGCAGGCGCATCATTGCATAGCCAAGTTTTGGCATTTTCCTTCCTGACAGAACTGTTGTGCTGGCTGAAGGGGCTGCCATGTACGAGCCCGCCAGTGATATCTTTCCCATGAAAACAGCGAGGTCACTCTCGCTGAACGCCTGCATTCATACAGCTGACTTCCTTTGCACATTTTCGAAGCACTGTCTATACTGGCAAGTTTATAGGGACTCTCACTGGGTGGACGAGGTGAAGCCTTTCGGAGGCGGGAGGGGGGGGAAGGGGGGGAGGGGGGGGAGGGGGAAGGGGTATTCACTCACTTCGGCACAGTGACTGTGCAAAGTTGCTTTTAATTATACCCCAATTGACCACACAGTCATTTTTTCAGGGTTATTACGTCATACAATAATACAAAATCTGCACATCTTGATCAGGTCAGAACATTAAAAAAAAACGTATTCTTAGGGAAAAGAAACCAAAGCAAGTAATGGCACGGTCGTTAAGCTGTTGACTTCTTTTGGCGTGTAAATACAGGAGTGCTGGGAGTACCAGGCTTTCCCTTGAGTTTTCACTCTACGGTTTAAAAAAAAAAAGGTCCTTAAACAGTGGAAAACATCTAAATGCCACAAAAAAAAAATCATCAAAAAGCCATATGGACATTTAGACACTGCTAAATAGATATCTGGCGTCCACCCTGGGCAGTGCACATAGCTTTTACCACTTTATCGCCAGATCAAAACAACAGAAGAACACACAAAAGAAAGGTGCTGTGTCATAAATAGTTACCAGAATAAAGGTGTTAAAAGAGTTTCCAGAACAAAGACTGATCATAGAGACAGGGAGCAGTAAACGACAACAAAGAAAGACGAACTTGTGTGTTGTTGTTGTTGTTGTTGTTGTTGTTGCTGCTGCTGTTGTTGATGATGTTGTTGTTGTTCGGTAGGGTGAAAGAGGGAGTGATAGAAACGAGGAAACTCCTAGCTGTTAGATGGTGGAGATATTTGTACTGAAAGAGCCACCAGCGGATTTCAAGAACGAATCAGAGACCAAGCAATCGTTACTGACATCAGGAATGACAGAATAGGGGATAGAGAAAGATGGGGGAGGGGGAGGGGGGGTCTCGGGGGTGGGGGGGGGGGGGGGGGGGGGGGCATCTTTTTTTCTTATCTGCTTCCATTTCATGACGAAGCTTTCGTTTTGATGTAATGTATGTCTAATCATTAGAACGGATATTAAACGGAGCGACACCAACGAGGAAGACAATGAGCACTCAAACTTCGCCAACCGCCTGGCTGATTGGTTTGGCAGCTGAAGACAGTATTTCTGTGGGTCCCACTGGCACTTTCATGTGTATGTTTTTTTTTTCCTTCAGGCTTATCGCTGACTCTGGGGAAACGTCCAGCGATGAAAGGGAAAGATCTACCGACCACATGGAAAGTCCTGTCGACAACTGAATAGACTGCGGCTCAGAATCTTGTTTAGAGGGCACGTAAGGCTTATTGCGAAATCATGCATGTGTCTGGAGTTGTACTGTTTCCACCTGTCAGCAAAACGGCAACGAGTGTGGCTGAAGAATGTGTGCAGCAATTCGACTGGTGGTGGCTCCTTTTGATTGTGGGTTCTGCATTCGTACGTGCTGGTACACCTATGGGGGGCGTCTCGATGGAGATCCTATTGTGTCGAATCGTTTTGAATTTCTTATAGACTGTAAGCCTTTGTTACAATTAGCCAGCATAAGCTGTGTCTTTGATATTGCTTTCTTTCAATTTTGAGAGTATTTTGATATAGTGTTGTCTTCAAAATTCCTCTATTTTTCATCCTGATGTGGTATTCATGTCTGTGTTTTTGATACCTTTCTCAAATGTATGACGTTGTAATTGATTTCTTCAGGGGTCTGTTGTGATTATTTCAAAGTGATTCACTGTGCACAGTGAGTAATCAAGTACCAATACCAAGTCTCATGAGCTCTGTAATAAGCGAAATAGTTGTCTACAATGATGTCTGTGGATGGTTGTCCGCCATTGTATGTGGCAGTTGTGACAAAATGTGGATGACACCACCCACGCAAGGTGCTCCCACTTTTTGTTGCAGGTTGTGACCACTCTTGATCCGTGTCTTGGTGACATGACCCTTCTTTGGTATTCGGCCAGGCAATCAATGGGTGTCTAGATTTACTTTTGAATTCGATTGCTTTATTTTGGTACACACACACACACACACACACACACACACACACACACACACACACACACACACACACACATTTTGCAGCCCCTCCTGCGTTGCTTTCGTGTGGTGATCTCCCCTTTAGTTTCTTCACATCATACCCATGGTGAGTTCGTTCCAGAAAGAAGAAAAATCAGGGCAAAATAACCCTATTCTTTCTATTGCAAAGAGTTGCTTTTTCTCAGCTTATGGGTCAAGCAAACAGATCTGGAGAGTCAAAAATCTGATTTGAAGTGCTCCCAGGATAACGATCAGGATATGGGCTGCCTCCATAGCAGGCGCATCATTGCATAGCCAAGTTTTGGCATTTTCCTTCCTGACAGAACTGTTGTGCTGGCTGAAGGGACTGCCATGTACGAGCCCGCCAGTGATATCTGTCCCATGAAAACAGCGAGCGAGGTCACTCTCGCTGAACGCGTGCATTCATACAGCTAACTTCCTTTGCACATTTCCCAAGCACTGTCTATACTGGCAAGTTCATAAGGACTCTCACTGGGTGGACGAGGTGAAGCCTTTCGGAGGCGGGAGGGGGGGGGGGGGGAAGGAGGGGGAGGGGTACTTACTCACTTCGGCACAGTGACTGTGCAAAGTTGCTTTTAATTATACCCCAGTTGATCACACAGACTTTTTTTCAGGGTTGTTACGTCATACAATAACACAAATCTGCACATCTTGATCAGGTCAGAACATTAAAAGAAAACGTATTCTTAGGGAAAAGAAACCAAAGCAAGTAATGGCACGGTCGTTAAGCTGTTGACTTCTTTTGGCGTGTAAATACAGGAGTGCTGGGAGTACCAGGCTTTCCCTTGAGTTTTCACTCTAAGGTTTGAAAAAAAGGTCCTTAACAGTGGAAAACATCTAAATGCCACAAAAATGCATCAAAAAGCCATATGGACATTTAGACACTGCTAAATAGATAGCTGGTGTCCACCCTGGGCAGTGCACATAGTTTTTAACTACATTGTCGCCAGATCAAAACAACAAAAGAACACACAAAGAAAGGTGCTGTGTCATAAATAGTTATCAGAATAAAGGTGTTAAAATGCTTCCAGAACGAAGACTGATCATAAGAGACAGGGAGCAGTAAACGACAATAAAGAAAGACGAACTTGTTGTTTGTTTGTTGTTGCTGTTGTTGATGATGTTGTTGTTGTTCGGTAGGGTGAAAGAGAGAGCGATAGGAACGAGGAAACTCCTGTTAGATGGTGGAGATATTTGTACTGCAAGAGCCACCAGCGGATTTCAAGAACTAATCAGAGAGACCGAGCAATCGTTACTGACATCAGGAATGACAGAATAGGGGATAGAGAAAGATGGGGGAGGAGGAGGGGGGGCGGGGTCTCGGGTGAGCGGGAGGGGGGGGGGGGGGCATTGTTTTGGTGGTGTCATGTATAAGTTGGATCTGATCAGGCATCACTGAACGCCGTAACAGTGACTCAGCAGCAGCGCAGTATCTCCTCTGGTGGGTTGCCTTATGATGTCTTGATATTGATTGCTCTCTGTCGACGCTGATGCTGGCTCTGTGGTTGGACAAGCCTGGATGTGGCTGTGGAGGGGACAGCCAGAATATTCAGTGTGGTGATATGGCTGAAGATTGACTGAGAGAATGCTTAGTGTTATTAACAACTAATCATCAGTTGGAATGGCTTTCCAAACTGACTGATAGGCAAAGGGAGTGGGTTGCTGATCAGTAAATCGATCAATGAACCATGGGATGCGGATCAATCAATCAATCAATCAACTAATCGACTGGTCAGCCAGTCAACACACAAATAATATGTTGATCACCACATTCATGGAAGAAAAGTTCATTCTGATATCAAATTGTTTACAGTTGATATCCTGGTAATGCATGGTCAGTTTCAGACGGAAATAAAAAAAAAAAAAAGGGGGGGGGGGGGGGGGGGGCGCAAACAAAGCCGAACATCGTGTATAATGGACCATTTGCTGTAAACTATGTTTCTTTTCCTGGAAATCATACAAGTAAAATGGGTTTCATATTAACATACTCGTTCTTACCAGTGTGTGCAAATATAGTAGCAGTACGCTTCATAATCTCTCTCTCTCTCTCTCTCTCTCTCTCTCTCTCTCTCATAATAAACATAGTGTCACACATACACGCACTCACACACATGCACACACACACACACACACACACACACTCTCTCTCTCTCTCTCTCTCTCTCTCTCTCTCTCATGCACGCGCGCGCGCGCACACACACACACACACACACACACACACACACACACAATCCACATTCACATTTTCTTTCTGTCTGCTCATCATATTATCTGTTTGTCTGTATTTGTGTGTCTGTCTCTGGGATGTAACCATTGACAATTATCACCATCGACTCTGTTCTCTCTCTCTCTCTCTCTCTCTCTCTCTCTCTCTCTCTCTCTCTCTCTCTCTCTCTCTCTCTCTCCCCCCCCCCCCCTTCCCTCCTCTAGCTCACAAACAGCACATAAAGTTATCAGTTTTTGTCTTTCTAGGCACCCATCTTCATCTCCTCAGCCCCTTTCTCCTCTCACTCCCTTCCCTCCATCTGCATGTCTGGCTTACTTTCTTCCAAGCTGACTGTATGATAAGACACGCAACGCTGACGACGACCTGGCAGTGAATTGTAACGTAAACCTACCGTGTATAATCGCCACCACTCCTTTCCTTCTCCTCCTTATTTGGCAGTGTTTTTTTTTTTTTTTTTTGTTTTTTTTTGCCAAAACCATCAGAGTTCATCCTGGCCACCCACACCACTGCGAAAGAAGCCACCACTACCCCCACTCCCTTCCCTTCTCAGTCCTACTTCACAGGTACAAGTGCTTCGACGCTGTCCCCCTGTCCTATCGGCGCGTTACGTGAATCCCATGAACTGACCAGATGTTTTGTTGGCTGTGAGTGTCTGCACGTGTCTTACAAGCATGGTACACTATAATTTTAATTTTGTTCAATAGCATACAGGCTGAAGACCATAAGGATCTTACAGACTGTCATCTTTGATTCCCACTGTATTATGTCACACCACACGTGTTGGGAAGCAGTTGTCTTTTCCCGTTACTAACCCACCTACTCTCCTTTTTTTCAGATGATTAACCCCTTCCCACCCTCCCCCATGCTTCATTTTCTCAGACTGATGTTACAAGTCAAGTCAAGTCAAGTCAAGTCAAGTAAACTTTATTATCTCAATTTGAGAAATTAATTTGTGGTCACACACATTCACAGCAAATAAACAATAATTTAGTCACATTACCCATTTTCTCACATATGACATACATTCATATAAAGGAATTTGGATTTCAATTAAACATCTCCTCGGTTCATAAAATCAATGAACAGGGGATAAAAAACTTTGTTTAAATCTGACACTTCTGCATTTAACCGACCGATCGATATCTTCGTCCTGACTGAAGAAGGTCATACTGATTTGCAAGAACGTGGGTCTGGGTCACACGCAATCTCTTCTTCGCTTTACAAACAACACGGCACCTGTGTACAGCTCACTCAGACTTTTTTGTCTCTCACCAACGATTTTTCCTCCCACGTTCACCACTTTCTCAAGCACATTTCTACTCTTCACAGTCAACCCACCATACCATACCAACACATAAATGAGAAAGTTAAAACAGATTCCAAGAAGCATGAATAAAATGTCCGAAGAATGTCAGTATTCACATGAAATGATCGCAGCTTGCGAAGACAATATAATCTGGTTTTTGACATTTTTTTTGTGGACATACTCAACATGGGATTTAAAATTCAGCTTATTATCTATAAAAGTTCCTAAATATTTGTATGATTCAACACGTTCTACTTCAGCACTTTTGATAAAAAGTGGTGGTACAGCTTTTGGATTCTTTCTAAAATCAATCAACATTTCTTTCGTTTTTGTTACATTCAGATCAAGATAGTTATGATCGCACCAGTCAACAAATCTTTGAACCTCCTTGAAGTAACAGAATCAAGAGTTGGAGAGATCCACAAGTGCTGAGTCATCTGAATATTTAATGTACAAAGTTGAATCACTTCCTGAACAATCATTTGTGTACAGAGTAAAAAGCACTGGTGATAAAACAGTACCCTGGGGTGCGCCAGTTGAAATGACTCTGGAAGACGAAACAACACTTTGATATCGAACAGACTGTGTCCTCTGTGTGAGAAAATCAATTATCCAAAGAATGAGCTTGTTACACACATTTATGTTAATGAGTTTCTTT
This sequence comes from Conus betulinus, assembly GCA_016801955.1. Classification (NCBI taxonomy): domain Eukaryota; kingdom Metazoa; phylum Mollusca; class Gastropoda; order Neogastropoda; family Conidae; genus Conus; species Conus betulinus. The sequence goes on along the minus strand of JADBJO010007557.1, from coordinate 16,198 downwards.
GCCATCAGATGTGGTTGTATGGTGTTGAATGCTGATGAGAAATCAATAAAGAGAATGCGTACAAAGGCGGCAGGTTTTTCGAGGTGTGAAAAAGCATGATGGAGAAGTGTGAGTGTGGCATCATCTGTTGATCTGTTCGGTTGGTATGCGAACTGAAAACGGGTCTTGGTACTGTGTAGTATCTTTTAAAAACAGAACAGAGGACAATCCTTTCAAGACATTTCATTGCAACAGATACTGGCTGTCCTGTTCCTGTGACAGCTTGTCAATCAGACAGGCATCAGAGACAGGATGGTTAGCTGAGCACTCAAAAAGGGAGGGGGGTGATCAAGCCTCCCCACTTCACCAATCCATCGTAGGCTGCAAGTCTGATCATGGTTGAACTCCAGTGTGTAACTCAACCCTGATGTATGCCAGAGACGGAATAGTTCATCTCTCCTACCCTGAGGTCCTCCAAGTCCCACAGATCGTCCTAGAAGAAGTGTAAGTTGAAGCCTAGTTTCTAAGTCGTAAGATCATGCTCGGCTTGTATTTATGCCTTATATCTCAACAGTATAAACTATATTCCAGTACTTGGTAACATCTGTTAAAATGACCAGTGAAATGTTGTGTGTTTTGACAGTATAACTTTTTGCCAGTAGTAGATAAATTCAGTTAAGATAATGCATGAATACAGTTGGTTGTCTTAATGCTTTGTAGAAGGTGACTCTGATTAGCTTATGTCCTTGAACTAAGTGTATTTCAGTAACTAATTACATCATCTGGGTATTTGACTACCCTGAATAGTTATCTCTCTTCAATATTAAATGGTTTCGTACAGTCCAATACCACTTTAAAAAAAAAAAATCTGCTCACAACCTGAATGAAGAACTAAAACGGTGACTAAAAATTAAGGCGGCACATTTAGTTTAGTCTTACCATCGCTGGCTGAGACCTCACTCATTTGCTGAAGGTCGGAGGGCAAGTGTGAGGACTTCTTAAGCTGGACTGTGATCGCCTCAGGAGCTTTGACGCTGGTACGTTTACACACACACACACACACACACACACACACACACACAAAAGCTGGCCCAGTTTAGAATCAAATTCCAAGGTAGGGCGAGGCGACGTGAACAAGTGACCGATCAGCTGGCCTACAGGAAGTGGTGGACCAGTCACCAGGTAACCTGCACGCCTCTCCAACTTCAAAGCAAAATCTTTGTGATACCTACTGGATTTAAGTTCAAATTAACAACAGACCAGTCCTTCCTTTCTGATGAGATGAAGTAAGTAGAGGCCAGCCCCAAGGGAAGAAAGACTAATTCTAATGAATTTGTATTGATTGGTATGTAATGACATTATATAGAGAGGTAGAAATTTGTGTGTGATTTTGCATACCTCTGTCAATACATTTGTTGCTTATACCTCATTTCATGTTTGAGCTTATTTCTAATTGTATCTGCCACCTGGAGAACTAGTACTTTGAAAGTGCATTACCTAAGGTGAATTATTATTGGACTATTCTTGAGTATCTTTATATTCCCCAGGAAACTAAAAAACTTCTTTCAATGACCGGTACCGGAAAGTAAAAGAGAGGGTGGCAGTAGATTTTGATATGAAATCCGCTCTATAATTCTAAGAGAGAACACACACTGTGTCCCTATGAGAGACCGCACATGCCGTCCCTGTTTGTCACAGTCTCCCTAGTTCTTGTCTCTTTGTGTCTGTCTCTTGCCATCTGTGCTACCTGTCCGTCCGTCCGTCTGTCTGTCTGTCTGTCTGTCTGTCTGTCTTGCCTGTCTTGTCAGTCTGTGCCTCTCCCTCCCTCCCACTCTCTCTCTCTCTCCCACTCACTCACTCACACACACACACACACACACACACACACACACACACACACATGTATGTACGCACTCACGCACACAATCACGCACGCACGCACGCACGCACGCGCGCGCGCGCGCACACACACACACACACACACACACACACACACACACACACAAAATGTACGCAATCACACACACACACACACACACACACACACACACACACACACACACACACACACACACATGTCTGTTCATATTTTGTATCCAAATGTAAGCCGTAATGAGATGAGAAAAAATCAGATGTAAAGGAATAAATAATGAACAAAACTGAGTATAATCTGTCTAGTTATGCCATTAGCTAATTGTTCCTACTTGCAAAAGATTATAATTCTTTTAATTTTTGCATGAAAATTCTGTTAAAATTCGACAGTCTTGGATCTCCACAGGACTCTCTGTGGAACAGGTGCCATCTGGTCAGAAAGCAAGGACTTTCATTCATTCTTTTCCTCGCCATGACTTTGACCTGAACAATGACCAGAACGTCTTTCTGTAGCGAGACCCCATAGTGTAATACAAAAAAAGATACTGAGTGTGGCGTTAATGTACAGAAATATCCCCGTGAACCACAGACCAGAGAGGAAGAAGTTGTGATGGCGCTGTCCAGTGTTCACCTCAGGGGAAGGAAGCCAACTGAAGCAAAGCATGGCTTCGGGAGACACGCAGACGATAAACAGAAAGGAGTTAGCCACCAGCATCTTAGTCAGCGCCATTTGGCTTCGTGACAGTGATGACAAAGTTTCGGAATTCCATTTCGCAGCATGATGTAGTTTGACGCTTGTTATTTTGTGGTGGTCAGCACGACAGTAATGACTATCCCAATTCCATGCTGTCCAACCCCCCCAAACACAAATCTAGTTGCAAAGTGAAACGACTGCAGGCGGAAATCTAAACAAATCTTAAATAAATGTCAGCGAACCGCCCAGAGAAAACGTGGACAAACGAGTCACAGACAAGACACAACGCGTTTCGACCTCTTAGTTCTTCCTCAGGTGAAACAAAAACGAACAAAATAACGAAAGTGCACTTAGCTTTGATCGCTTCAGATTGCTTCTGAGTTCAGCGCAAGGAAGATGTCCGACGACTGAAATCAAGATTAACGGCAGGACGACACAGGCTCTGGTGGACACGGGCAGCGATGCGAAAGTAACGACTGTCACAGAAGCTTGGCCGCAAGAAACCCTCAAGAATCTTCGACAAGAAGATGGCCTCGTCAAAATACGAGCAGTGAATGGGGCAGAGGTGCCCTACTCCGCCATCTACTTGATCGACATACGAGTCTTCAATACCTCTGCTCAAACACCCCGGTCTTCGTAGTCCAAATGCCTACGGAACCATTTATGAGGGAGAAGAAGGAACGAGTCCCAGTACTGCTGGGATGAACGTTTTGGAACCCTGCCTGAACAACGCTTCAAATCTTCCTCCGACACTTCAACTCTTAGCTCAAGAAATCAAGAAGAAGAAGATGTCTACCAAGGGCATCGCTCGTACGATCTCCCGTCAACACAAACCTGCCTTTTCTATTGCGACGATCAAAGTCTCAAGCCCGAAGACTGACTACATATCCCTGATGGCTTCACCATCGACGCAACCACTTCCCCAAGGCCTGCTACTCGTCCCCACTTTGCTCAACAACCACTGGCAGTCACGCTACGTCAGGATGGCAAACCTGACACATGAGGACAAAATCCTGCCTGCCAGAACTCCAGTGGCTGTCCTAGAAGCTGTCAACACGCATGAAAAAGGGCCTTTGATCCAGCTCAACATCAACGAACTCATCGTATCAGAAGTAACTGCTGAAGAAGAAGAAAGAGAGAAGACAGAGGCAAGCAGCAAAACAGAGTCCAACATCCTACCTCCAGATTTCGATGGCACTGACAGGCAGAAAAAAAAAGAAGCTACAGAACCTCCTTGAAAAGTACTCCGACGCCTTCATGACTGACTCTACAGACCTGGGCTACACTAATGCAGTGACACATCGGCTGAAAACTGTAGATGAAAAAAACCAGTGGCTCAACCATATCGTAGAATTCCTCCCCATCAATTTGAAGAAGTTCAGAGTCACCTGAAAGAACTGCTGAAGAAGGGCATCATCACTGAGAGTTACAGCCCCTACGCTGCGATTGTCATCGTCCGGAAGAAAGACGGGTCCATCCGACTTTGCGTCGACTACCGCAAGTTGAACTCCAAAAACCATCAGAGATGCCTTCCCTCTGCCCAGAATTCAAGAGTCTTTCGACCCTCTGGTCGGGTCACAGTATTTTTCCACCCTGACCTTGGCTCCGGCTTCCACCAGATAGCCATGCACCCTGACGATCAACACAAGACGGCATTCACCACTCCAGTGGGCCTCTTTTGAATATACCAGAATGCCAATGGGCCTCTGCACGGCACCAGCCACGTTCCAGTGACTAATGCAGTCTACGATGTCCGATTTCATGTTCCCAGTTCTCTTGGTCTACATCGACGACCTCCTGATCTATTCGAAGACCTTTGAAGAACATCTGGAACACCTGGAACGCCTGCTCCGAAGAATCAAAGAAACGGGACTCAAGTTGAGGGCCGACAAATGTCAATTCCTGCGACGCCAAGTCATCTACCTGGGCCACACCATCTCTGCTGAGGAGGTCTCCTGTGAAGACTCCAAGGTACGGGTTGTCAAGGAATGGCCAGTCCCCACTACAACCTCTGAGCTCCGCAGTTTCCTGGGTTTCGCCAGCTACTACCGGCGGTTCATCAGAGATTTTGCCAAGATAGCCGGTCCTCTCCACGACTTGGTCTCCAGCGACAAAAGCAAGAAGAAGAAGAAACACGCCAACATCACCACACGCTGGGCCCAACACACATGAGGCAGCTTTCAGAAGACCGAAGACCGCCATGACTTCAGCACCTGTCCTGGGCTACGCAGATTTCACCAAGCCTTTCATCCTGGGAGACTGACGCCAGCCACGACGGACTGGGCACCATTCTCTCTCAAGATCAAGATGGGCAACGCCAGGTCCTGGCCTATGCAAGCAGAAGGCTCCACGTCCAACAGAAAAGAATCACGCCAAACTACTCTAGCATGAAGCTAGAATTCCTCGCCATGAAGTGGGCTGTCACCGAAAAATTCAGAGACTACCTCTTGGGCTCCAAGTTCGTCGTCAACACCGACAACAATCCCCTGGCCCACTTCAAGACAGCTTCCCTGGGCGCCTTAGAGCAACGCTGGGCTGCTCAATTAGCCCAGTTCGACTTCGAAATCAAGTACCGGCCTGGCAAGACAAATCCTGCCGACGCTCTTTCCAGACTACCCCCGCCACGGAAGATGAAGCCCGCTGCTACCCCTGTCCCACCCCAGATTGCTGCCATCCAAGAGACGGACGGACTGCAGAGTCACGCCTACACCGGAACAACACCCCCTGATGCTTAAGAAGAAGCTGACTGAAGTACGAACAGAGCCAGTTCAACTCGACACCTTGGTCAATCTTCACCAGGCTCGCCTGAGAGACGCCTACAGCAAGGCACGCCAATAGTCCCAGAAAATCGCCGCCAGGAGAGACGAAGCTAGACGGAAGACGTCTCCCTCCATCCTGTCTGAAGGGGACCTGGTCTCTACCTTCGCAACCGGGAGAGAGGGAAGTTGCAAGATGCCTTGAAGCCTCAACTATTCCAGGTCATCATGCGGCCCTATGACAACGACGCCTACGTGGTACGACCATTGGCTGGAGGATCGACCGCACAGTCAACAGGAAGGACCTGCTGCCAGCCACAAACCCAGAGGAAGACTCGGAAGACGAGGACGAAGACCCAATACCCCCTCCTACACGGGAAGAAGACTCCAACAGCAACTCCGAGGAAGACTTCATAATGATGAACATTCCCCAGACTCCTGAAAAGAAGAAACCAGTTCCACTTCCTACACCGGTTCCGCTTCCTAGAAGATCCCAAAGACTTGCCAGCAAACCAAGAAAAGTTTATTCTGAAAATCCAGTAATTTTTGTTTAAAAACAGTGGTTAGGAGTAGAAAGTTAGGCATTCTCCAGAAAAGAGACGTTTGGAGAGAAAAAAAAGTCAGCAAGATTACAATTAGAAAAGTTGGGCGTTTCTCTTTCATAAGCAGAAAAGAGACATTTGGAGAAAGAAAAAGGAAAAAGTCAGCAAGAACAAACAACAACCTCAGCAAGAACCACTTTACTACTACATTTTTTGAAAAGTTATTTTTGCTAAAAGTTTAATTTTTTAGTGACGATGTCTATTTAACAAATCTTCCATGGAAATATAAATATATTTTTTCATCTCTCGTGTGTAGTTTTGGCTACAGAATGGCTGAGAAAGAAAGAAATTCCTTCTCCCTCGTTCCCGTTCTGATTCTCAGTGCCTTATTCATGAAATAACGCACTAGAATCAAATTTTCCCCTGAAATGATCGTAAGTTGTAAAGTTCCTTTGTTGTTAAACTATCCCTTCTTCCCCTTGATTCAAACTCGCCTTATCTATAAAATAACGCAGTTTGAATCAATGCCTTCAACTGTAATTTCATAACCCATTCCCCTGATTCAAACTCACCTTATTTATAAAATAACGCAGTTTGAAGCAATGCCTTCATTTGTTCTTTCTTCCGATTTGCCTTGTTTAAAACAACAACGCAAGCCGAATGAAAAGACGTCATGTCACGTGATTAATCGGGATTTTCCCTTCTTATTAATATTTGATTATCATATTGCCTATTAAAAACAGCGACATGAGTCAAATTGTCCCATCTCTTTAAAAAAGAATAACAAGTATCAAATATATATACTCTATTCTTTTCATTCAAGGAGGACCTTGAATAATCGAGAGAGGGGGGAGGGGGGAAAGTGTTAAATATTATTAAATTTTTGCTTTATATTTTTGGAAGGGGCAGTAACCCTAATATAGGAAATTGACTAGGAACTGGAGTTACACCCATTCTAGCACCTGTCTCAACTTTCGATTCAATGAGGGCATGAAAAACAAGAGTAGGGGGCAAATGTGGAGAAGTGAAGTGAAGAAAAGTCGCTTATGATTTTTTTCAGCCAAGAGAAATCACTCGTAAAGAAACGAATGACGTCAAACGCTCTTTAATCATAAAGATCAGATTGTTGATCCGAAATAGAATATGTTTCCATTGAAGATAGGTAAATAAGTTACATCGAAACAAGCAAACATTTAAGTTGGGTTTTTTTTTTTTTTTTTTGTCGAACATAAATCATACATTAATAACGAAAACATCAACAGAAAAGAGAAATCAATTATTTGGGAATATCAGTTTTTGTTACAGTTGCTAAGGTCTAGTTGCTACGATGATTTACTTGTTTACATTTTGTTTTAGGAAGCAAATCATCGGGAACTTGATTAAGTTTCGTTTAATAGTTGTTGGTTAGAATTAGACTATTATACTGAGTTTATCGATAGTTTGTTTATAGTATTATTTTGCTTCGATGTCATGTTGGTAGGATGATGTTGTAGAGTTGGTCGTTAGATTTGTTTCGATGTTAGTTGTTAGGGTGATGTGGTAGTGTTGGTCGTTAGATCGATTGACAACGAGCATGTATAAAGGAGTGTGTGTGTGTGTGTGTGTGTGTGTGTGTGTGTGTGTGTGTTCGGGGTTGTTCTTGCTGACGGGGTCTCACTGACAGATGCTTGCTGACCATCCTTGCTGACATGAAAGAGAAGAGAAAACATCAATTTTGGTCTGGTCTCAAGATTGTTTGCCTGGCTGACCTGAGCGCTGGTTGCTTGCTGTCTCTGCTATCTCTATTGATCCGCAATACCCAGCAGATTTAGTCTGCATGAAAGGTCTGTGCAAAGTGGCAGGCACGGAGATTGAACATCCTGCACTTGTAAGATCAAATTGAAAATCATTGGTTTCGATCGGGCTCTTGCCTATGCCCCAAGACCACTTTGCCACAAGACAAATGCTGAAAAAAGACCAAGGAGTGATAATAGACCCTGATTTATCATTTGATAAACAGGTTAATCAAACCATTTAAAGAGCAAATAGACTAGCTGGGATTGTAGCAGGTCATATTCAGTGCAAAGAGAGTGAAGTAATGGTTCCATTATTTAAAACACTAGTCAGACCGATAAATTGAATATGGCAATGCTGAATGGACAACAAATTTGATAAAAAGACAGTAATCCCATCTAAGATATTCAGAGAAGATTTACAAAAACAAAACAAAACAAAACAAAAATTAGTGGATTGCAGAAGTATTCATATAACCAAACGCTTCAGTTTTTAAAATGACCAAGTTTGGAATACAGGCGCCTACGTGGCGACATGATTGAAACTTACAAACTTACACATGGATTTTATTACATTAAAACCACAGGCACCCATTATTTCAGTTGAATACAGAATCCACAACTAGAGGGCACCTGTACAACTAACAACAACAACAAGAAACATTGCTAAAACTTCAAAAACCAGCTATTTTTTTTTCACTAACAGAATGGTTAATTTTTGGAATAACTTGCCTGTCAATGTTGTTGGAGCAGACTGTTAAACACTTCCCCAAACTGTCTTGATAAACACTGGATGCACCTTATGTCTCTAACAAATATTGACTTGCATTACCAGCCGCCGTGGCGAAGTGGTTAGCGTCGCGGACTGGAGAGTCCCGGCTGGGAGGTCGTGGGTTCGAATCCCATCAGAAGTCATGTGGGTTTTTCTGCCCCCACCGGCTCCTACCCAGAGTTGAGTTTGCTGCGGGCTCAGTTGGGAAGACTGGAACCACACAGTCGAGTTTCATCCACTTAATGGATGCGTTTCTGAGAGTGTTGCTCAAATTTCCTGACCAACACTGCAGGTGTCTGTATCTCTCGGGCCCTGGTTGACGCCGGGCTGATATATTATGAAAGGGAAGTGTAGAGTACAGCCCTGTCATGTAGTCTCAGACCGAAATGGAAAAATCCGTAGCATCATCTTAATCATCCTCATTCTCATCGACTCAGCATAAAAAAAAAAAAAAAGTCTCAAGTTCTGTGGCCCTTCATGCCTGCTCTCATGATGACCTCAATTTCGGTGTCCTCTCCATGTCTGTGGCCTTGGTTTTGGTTTCCGTCAAGGGGTCACCGGTATCGGCGATGGGGGCTGTGGGGGGACTGGCGCCCTCCGCTCGTTGGACGGACGTGGTGGGCGATATCGCCCTCTCGGAGGGAGAGCTCACTCGCGCCGGCTCCGCGACCGTAAGCAAGATTATTGTCGTCAGTAGGGGCTTAGTAGGTGGTGTCCTGCGTGTATGTTAGATCAGAAGAACAGGCGCGCCACTGAACACCACCGAAGTGACTCGGCAGCAGTGCAGTGTAGTCTCCTCATGGTGGGTTGCATCTTGACGAACTTGACATTGACTGCTGCCCTGTGGGCTGCCGGGGCCGGGGCTTGGCGGGCCGACTGGGCTGTGGCTGTTGGACGGGTGTCGGAATGAGCGGGCGTGGGTTGCACTGCCTCTGAAGGTGGCGCAGAGGTTGGGACGCAGCAAAAAAAAAAAAAAAAAAAAAAAAGAAAAAGAAAAAATTGACTTGCATTTTTTAGAAAAACCACGCATGTGCTTCACAAATACCAACTATTTCTCGCTGAAAAACAATGAAATTATCTACATTGAGCAGGCTAAAATGCCTAATGAGGCTGCAAAATGCCTAATATGATACATTATATATATATATATTAACATAATATATATATATATATATATATATATAATAAATAAAGAATACCACTAAAATGCCTAATAAAATTCTTAAAGTGCTCAACCCCTTGGGAGCAACATCTGTTAAAAATAGGATGGTAAAAGGAAGTTTAAAAATCTTCCTTTTACGATCCTATTTTTCACACACACACACACACACACACACACACACACACAACACATCTATAATATATATATATATATATATATTATATGTATGTGTATGTGTGTGTGAGTTGAGAGAGAGAGAGAGAGGAGAGCGAGAGAGAGAGAGGAGAGAGAAGAGAGAGAGAGAGAGAAGAAGAGAAGAAGAAGAAGAAGAAGAAAGAAGAAGACTCGCAACTTGTGATTTCTTTCTTTTTCTTCCAACGCTGCCGGAGGAGTATAGCACACAGGATCAATGTCAAATTCATCTTCCCCTGACACTACCCAGCCTTCGATTGCAGCCATGTCTTTTCAATGGAGAAGTTCGCCAGAACTCGGAACAAGTCACATGTCTTCCAAATTTGGTAACTTACGTCATCTTTGCTTACAGTCACGGTGAGCCACACTTTGAAAGGCGATGGTAAACCTGAGCAGTGTGAAACCGAAACTTGGCTGTGTTGAGTAGCCTGCGTGGACAAGTAAGTATGCAGTTACAGTTCTTTGATGAAACTGAAGCTGTACGTAGTTACAGAATCGGAATGAAACAGTAGATTAAAAAAAAAAAAAAAAAAAAAAAAAAAAAAAAAAAGTAGAAAATCCTTTAAATTATTTTTGTAAGAACCTACTGTGCTTTAGTTTTAGTTTCATTCTTGTCTTTGCAGCCATGTCTTTTCAATGGAGAAGTTTGCCAGACCTCGGAAACAAGTCACATGTCTCTTCCAAATTTGGTAAACTTACGTTTACGGTGAGCCACACACTTTCGAAAGGCGATGGTAAACCCTGAGCAGTGTGAAACCGAAACTTGGCTGCGTGAGTAGCCTGCGTGGACAAGTAAGTATGCAGTTACAGTTCTTTGATGAAACCGCAGCTGTACGTAGTTACAGAATCGGAATGAACAGTAAATTAAACAAAGAAAAAGTAGAAAATCCTTCAAATTATTTTTGTAAGAACCTACTGTGCTCTAGTTTTAGTTTCATGCTTGTTGTCTGAACACGTTTGCTTATGAATATTCATACTTTTCCCTTCCCGCCCCCCTAAAAGTAGTTTTCAGATACTGCTCAAACTCTCACAACCAGCGAAGTTGAACCCCTCTCCCCTCCCCTGTCAAAGAGAAAAGAAAAAGAAAAAGAAAGTGGTATGGTATGGAAACATTCTGTGACACTCTGAAGCTGTTGGAAAAATTTATGTGACACTTACATAAATATTTTTAATCGTCCTGTGTTTGTTCTTGTTTATTACCATAATTATTTTACGTTATCACCACTTCCTCTTTCCCCTTCCACCCGGCATTTTGCCTGTCGTCTGCTCCACTCTTCACTCTAAAGTCCTTCCGCACTACCAGTACGGTACAAGAAATAGAGTCCAGAAAGTCGCACTCATTTTCTCTGTGGCTGTTGTTCTTGACGTCGATTCAAATTTTGAAGTTCGTGTTGGCTTTGAAAATGTTCTTCACAACGAACGCTTTATTTTGAAAATCAAACTTGATTTCTGCTTTTCAAAACTATTGATTTCTGCGCAGTAACCATGATCAACGACGCACATGCAGTTCTTCTACCCACTACCACTGCATAACGAAAGGCAAGTTATGGAATTCCTTCGTTCTTGAGCAGATTAAAGTAATCTTAATTAGAATAAAGCTTAAGGCTGCATTATCGATCTTATTGTTTCAAATAGAATTATTAGGACTGGAGGTGTCAGTTGAAAAATAGCTGACTGAAGTGGGATATTCTGGAGAACAGGAGTCATTATGCACAGCTGACCGATCAATTAACGGTCGCGATCCGGCCCAGTTGTAAGCACGCAGTACAGTTCTCTCAGCCTCTGCATAATTCATTCAAGCAATGCGTACAAGTCCATTCATTTCAGTAAGAAAACATGTTTTTTAAGGCATCTCTCATCCCCCACCCCCCACCCCCACCCCCTCCCCTCCCGAATCATATGAACTTTGAACTACTCAGTTGTTGCTGCCGAGGTTGTTGCTGAGGTTCCCAGCTTGGCATTGTTTCAAAAGGAAGTTTTCTCTCCTTACCCCACATATGGTTCTTGTTATGGATCACAAGGTCTTGGAGAATTGTCGAAAACTGGAGCTCTGTACCGATCGGGGTTTTTTACCCAGGAGGCGGCAACGGTAGCCGGACTGGTCAAACTGATCATCAGAAAATGAGGAAGACTGGTATTACCTTGTCAGTTTAGTTATTTTTAAGTTTGGTTTGTAGACCTGAATTTTTTTTAATAGGTTGTTTTGCCTTTCCTGGTTAGTACACCTGATCTTTTTTTTTTTTTTATCTGCCTTTTTTTTTGTGCTGTTTATAGCTCTTGGATGCTTAAGGGTCACAGATGACTGTAGATTGTGACAATTGAATACAGAACATGTTTCATAAACGTTTCATTCTCAGAGAACCAGATTACTGCATGACATGATTCTGCTATTCCTGTCCTCTAAAATTCTATTGTTAACATCACCACCAGATAATATGACAGCTATTTCCAGCTGGGAGTACATAGAGCAGCTGAAGAAATGAGACTGCTTTGGCATGAACATGCTGGGCAAGTGATCAGTATGTCCACTGGAGCTAAACAGTGTGTGTGCAATGCTGCTCTTTGCTTTACCCAGTGAGAGGGGAAAAAAAATAAAGAAAATAAAAAGAAAAGAAAAAAGAAAAGAAAAAAAAAAAGGACGTTGAGTATCTTGATATCCTGTATGAGGGAAAACAAGAAGAGATTGGGCTGTCCATAGAATCAGGAAAAGCAACAAGGAAACTGTTGAAGGCTTGATGAGTTAGACTAGTTTGGAGCTCTCCAGTTAGGTGCCATCAAACAAACAAACAAACAAAAAAAGGAGATGGGTGGGGGGTGGGGGTGGGGGGATTTGAACAGCCGCTTAAAAACTACCCACATGAGAACCAGGTGAAAGCTCAGCTTTTTTGCCTCATCTTAAATACATAATGTACACTATTTGTTTTTGCTGCTCATCTTCATTTGCTTTTGTGTGTGTTGTGTGTGTGTGTGTGTGTGTTGTGTGAGAGAGAGAGATGCGACGAGAGAGAGAGAGTGCTGTGTGTGTGTTCGTGTGTGTGGGTGTTGTGTGTGGGTGTGTGTGTGTGTGCTGTGTGTTGTGCCCGTTGTGTGTGTTGGGCCGCTGGCTTTACGTACACTCTCTCATAATTTGCTTTTTTAATAGATCATTCGTAGTCACAATGCTCTTTTTTCACATAATTATCCTGCTATATGTTTACCTATTTAATGTTTCCATGTCCCTTGAAAAAGCACTATTTTCATAACTTAAGGAGGCGTGTGCCAGCCCATCACACACATCCATAGAACAAAACCTAATGAACCCCGACTTTTTTCATCAAATGCTATTTAATATTAAACTCTAACGCACCCATGACTGTCATGTTTATTTATATTTAAGTATAGATAACAGAGAGATTGCATAATAAGTGTTTGTGAATCTGAACAAAATATCAATATGCACACACGCGCACACGTGTGTGCACACACTCATGCCATGCACACAACGCACGCACAGCATGCATGCATACACACCACGCGCACAACACCACCCACACACACACACACACCCACACAACAACACACACCCACACACAACACACAACCACACACACCCACACACACGCATTGCAACGCATGCATGCATGCATGTACACACACTCCGCGCACGCGACACACGCACCACACACACAACACAACTACACAACACACACACCCACCACACACACACACACACACACCACACACACACCACACACACACACACAACACAGGGCACGCCACACACACACACACACCGACACCACACACACACACACACACCCGCACAGTGGAAAACAAAAGTATTGGAGGATTTGAAGCCCTGCCTCTTTCTAACTTTCCTCACATACACATCCATGCGATGAAAAAATTGAAGATGTGAGATTGAAAGATAAGGAAGGAGCTGGAGCTGCTTGGAGCTCTCCCCCCCTTCAACACCCCCAACCACCCCCCAATCAAATCCTAAACATTGTGCTCAATTCACCATTACTTAAACTAGTTTTAAAAGGTATGATTCGCATGTTTTAGATAGAGGGGGACATTTACTGAACAACTAAAAAACTTGGGGTAGGCATACTTTAATTGCCAGTAGAACCCTTTTTTGTAAAAAACCAATTTTTTAGATGCAACAATAATGAATTTTCTTTTAGTAATATGTTTTTTTTTGATACCAAGTATTTCATTTCAACACATTGTGGATGATAACGCTACTTATTTTATTGTTGATTTATAGGTATTGTTTTTAAAGCCAACACAATTCTTTAATCCTGTAGGACGTGAATAAAATCACAGGCTCTTGTTTGTGGATCTACTAATAGTTTTGTTAGATTAATTGTTATTTGTTTTTTGATAACACATATCCACATAACTTGTCTAGGTTTTGCGGTTGGTTGGTTTCAGCCTTTAGTAGACTTTGGTTTTGTTTGCAAGTTAGTGTCAATAAATTCAGACTAACCCATTCAAGCAGTTGTTCTGATTATGAGAATGAGGCTTTTGCCCTTTCATGCCCCAAATGGGAATTTTTCATGACAATGCAAATAAAGCCTAATTCTAAGCATCATTAGTTGGTACAAAGATCCAAAGTTCAAAATATGCATGTGTTGTTCTTTCTGGGTAGCTAATACAATCTGTTGAGGACTAGGGCCCACAAGGCAATGTGCTTTAGCAATTAATAGACTAGATAGAGATAGCTATTGCCAAAGTCTGACGGATGCCTTTTCTTCTGTCCCTGCTCATCTGTCTCTTCTGGTTCCTTGTTCACAGGGCTTAAAAAGATTTTTTTTTTTGTTTTTTTTTTTTTTTCGGGGGGGGAAACTGTCGGGGGGGGAAGGGTGGGGGTTGGGGGTGCTGGGGGGGGGGGGTTGGGTTGGGGGGTTTGCTTTTTGTTGTTTGTGTTGTTGTTGCGGTTTTACTGTGTTATAGTGTTTTCGAATGATGTAGCCACGGGCCTGCGCTCAGGTCATTTTGAGCCCATGTCGTTGGTTGGTCATAGGTACTTTCTACTTTTACTGCTGTGGCTGGACTTTGCTACTACTGAGAAAGCTCTGGCGTCCTCAGTTGTTCATGAGGACTGGCTGTCAAACGAGAAGATACTCGCCACAATTGGTTGATGACCGACCATTGATTCATTTTCGAGGTGGTCACTTAGTGTGCGGAAGCATTTTCACTTTGTTTTTTTTTTTTAAACAGAGATATATGCTGTTATTCTGTCCATGATAGCCCTGGGTTAGGATTAGGCACTGTGTGGTGCTTAAGGACCCACTTTTCGCGACTGGGTGATAGTTCATTCTGTTTGAAACTGCCTCCAGTGTAGTTTTTTGAAAAGGCCTTGACTGTTCCAAGGTTTTTTGTCTGCATTCGATCGTGTCTCTTTGAGCCTCTGCGCTTGGGCGTGTTTACTTTCACTTAGCATTTGGTCGTGTTTTTGCACTGAATTCTGTGCAAATACTGTGCCGATGTTTTGTCCGAGTTTTTTTTGTCGGATCTATGGCAACGTTTTGTCTTTTGTTACACATCCCTTAGCCAAGACCACTTTTTTTTTCCATTGTACTCCACCACTCAGTTTCAAAATGAAGGTGGTGAGGTAACTGCATCCCGGCTGAGAACCGGTCCTCTCCCCAACGGATCCCGGCTTCTTTTTACTTCTTGTGCCTCAATCCGTCGATGTGGCTTTCTCATTGTATTATACGTTCGGTACCATTTACGACCCAACAGGAGACCATGTATTAACTCGACACTCACCTGTCTGTTTTGAAGCTTTTTCTCGGTGTCATTAAGCATGGCGAATTCCTGCCTTTATTCAGCAGGAGTGGGGCCGGGGGGGGGGGGGGGGGCGGCGTGGGGTTGGGAGCTTGGGTGCTTAGCGAGCTGGGGGATCATCCCCGGAACGGGGACGCGGGGAGCCGGGCAGAGACGGCCACAGATGTGGTGGGCGTTTCTTGTGAAAATAAGATTTTCAGTTGGGATTTTTCGGCAGTCTTTGAATCAATTGGTGATTAACGCCGGGCTAACAAGTGACTCTAGTATGGCTTACCGACCTTGACAGCATGGTGTAACAGCGCACGGTCCTAGACATGTATGGGATAATCCCATTTTCTAATTTTGTAGGGTTGGGTTTATACAATAGCAAAGTTGCCTGACACGACTATGAACAGTAAGGGCCACACAGTGCTGGTAACTCGTCTGGGTTGCTTGGGCGGGCTAGGTCTTTATTATAGGACCAACATTGGCTTGGCTGTCTCATTATGGACAGTTAGTCAGCACTCCTGCTTCTTTTTTTCCTTTGGTATTACCGTCTGCAATTATAGGTAGTACTCATTATTTCAGGCTATACATCAATAAGTTTGCGTTTCATTATCAGGTATTAATGTTATATTATCCTTGTTGTTGTGAGTATATTATTGTCATTTCAAGTCATCATTTTTCTGATTTGCATTACATT
>JADBJO010007556.1:105000-110809 GCA_016801955.1 Conus betulinus | reverse complement strand
CCGTGCTGTACTCCAGCTGTTTTTCTTTCCTTGCCTGCCAGTGTGTCTGCTCTCCCATTTCTTTTGACACGGGCATGACTTGGGCGGTACGTTCACAGGAGTTGTTTGTCCACTCGCACTCACACAGAGGCAAACGCACACAGTCAAACAAACGCATCCTAAAGGCAATATGATATGACTGCCTAGAAGTATCACAGATAAGTACGTTCTATTGACTATCTGGAATCTTCTGCTTTTATACACAGGAAGAATGTAGAAAATAAATGACAAAGGCAGGACCCATCATCCCGGATTTTCAGGGCTTTGACACATCCTGCTCTACTCTGACATGTCTTACAAATGCACTGCCCATCTTATCTCCCTCCCCTACTCCTATCCCACCTCCATCCCGCTCCAACGTGCCCATAATGGAACATCAAGGATGTACATCAAGAACCATATATGGTATCTGATCATCATTTTTGGAATGGCTATAGTGTACTTACACAGCACCTTGCCTCGGTTAGAGACCATAAGCTCCAGACAATAAACAAGGAGTGTTTACGCCCTCGCTTACATAACAGAATACCTACCTGAGTAAAGCCAGCTGAGGAGTAACCTGTTGGCCTCAAAGGAACCAAGAGTATGAATGTATACATCGATGTAGGTAATACTGAATTCAAAACAGAAAATGGTAAAAGAGGCAGAAAAGATTACACCACGGCCTAATGAGCGAAAGTCATATCGGAATGAGACTTAAGCCATTGTAGAGAAGTTTGAATTCATTGGATTGCTTCCGTTTTTCTGCCAGTATGTTAAAAGTATACATGAACGGATTGATAGCAGAGTTCAATGGCAATATAAATATAGCCAGGACCACGTTTATCTCACCAGGGATGGAAGTTCCAGCCACAGCCAGTATCCCACACAGTCCAATGGGAAACCAGCACATGAAATCTGTTACCGCCACAGTGATCAGTCGCTGGGCGATGGTCATGTCCCGTGATACTCTGGTCGTGTTGGTCTTGAAAGCATTGTTCTGGATAGATCGGTAGATGAATGCTTGGCCAGCAGAGATAAATAAGAACAGAATGAAGTTAAGGACAATTAGTAAACTGAACGAGTAGTGTTTTCCTTTAAAGTCTCGTTTTGTTACTGGTAACGGAATACAGATGCCTGTTTGACTGTAAAACTCCCAGTGTGACAGCATGGGGAGTGAAGGCAGTGAGGCCAGAACCCAACCAACGAGCCAAGTCAACAGACAGGCCATGACGGCTGACCTTCTCCCAAAACGTAAAAGTGCTAAATGGAAAATGAATGACAAGAAAACGATCCAGTGTAATCAACGAGATGATCAGTGCAGACACTTCACTGGACAGCAGACACAGAGAGAACCAGCCACTGTACAGACTATACTGTGTTTCCATGTGTCATCAAACTGCAGATATCTGCCACGGAACTCTTCATCAGCTGCTCCAATGATGGCAATGTAGACACCCATCAGAAAGTCAGCCAGCGTAAGATTTAGCACAAAAACACACTGAATCCAGTCGACAGGGTCATACCCCTGCCATTAAACGGCCACAGAAACAGAAGACATTACCACTCATCGATAGACAGGTTATCAGCCAAAGAAACCCTCGATAGAGCCACGACTGCAGTAAAATCTTTACAAGAGGAAATTTCGTCTTTGGGGGCGTGACAAGAGGCGACACCAAAATTACTGTGGAGAACCTGGGGGCAACATATCTTATAGTTTTCTGTGGAAACAACACTCAAACTGAAAAGATCTATAAACATGTTGAGAGGAAAAAGTTCCAATGGACTGCCATCTAAATAAAGTTCTTTCAACTGTGGTGTGGACTGAAATCCCCTGGGACCAACTGTGTGAATAGTGGTAAATGTTACATTGAGTTTTGTGTATACGAACAAACGGCAAAAAAGACACTAGAATCAAACACTGTCAGTGCAGTGAATGACAGATCTACTAGCATAAGATGACGCTGTTGAACAATGGATGATAAGTCAGTGTAAAGGGAGGCAATGGGGTTGTGGGAAAGTGACACTGTTTGTAAATTTTCCAACTTGGAAAAAACTGACATGTTCACATGACTGAGCATGTTGACACTGAGGTCAAGGAATCTCAGGTTTGACAATGTAATGACAGGGATGAAAGTCAAGGAGCACTGAGCAAGAACAAGATGAACAAGATACGCAAGCTGGCTTACGTCAGAAAGTGTTATTCCAGAACTGGTTCCATCCAGAAAGCGAATATTCAGAAACCGTGTCATGGAGAAAGGCTGGAGACAACGGAACGTGTGACCTTGACACAGACAGGCTGTAGGACAAATTGTATCACAAACTATATCTCATCATCATGCATTGGACAGTGAGGCCAGCCATCACACAGGTGGTCAGAGTGTAGACAGGTTGTGGAAGCTCTGCATTTGAAGAATCCCGAACACATCATGTCCTCACAGCCGTCTTCATCTTTACTGTCCAAACAGTCAAAGATTCCATTGCATCGTGTGTAGACTGGCAGACAGTTATTTGAGTCACCAGGACAACGGTAATGACTGTCAGGACAAGACTCATTGAAACCCATCGGGGTCGCTTTAAACTTCCTGATGTTATCAAACCTGACCAGAGCAGGGGAAGGAAAAAAAAGGGAACTCCACCATCCATCGTCTATATGAACTGCAGCTGTGTTCATCAGAGTGATCTTGGCAATGAGGTGTTTGGTCACATACCCTACTGTACGAAAGACATTGGCCACTCATGCAGGTGAACTTCTTCACACACACAGGATGTTTACAGAATGATTCATCACTGCCATCCTGACAATCGTGTATGAAATTGCACACTAAAGAGTATGACAGTGTGGTGACGTCATCACTGCAAGCAAATGTGTGGACTAACATAGAGTCGTTATCTGCTATATGTAACGAGATGTGTGACGAGTGATCACGAAAATGACAAGCTGTCTGTTCTCGCGTGCACACGTTTAATGGATGAAAGCCACACAGAAGAAATGTGTAGGTCACATGACTACCAAGGCACAACGTCATAGGTTTTTGTCGCCATGGCAACGCATATTTAGTGTTGTTTAGTGAAACTTGTTTGATAAGTGGCGGGTGTTGAAAGGTTCTATTTGTTGTGAATGCACAAACTGTACCACGCAATGAACTTCTCTGGCTGACATTCCCCTGACAGCGGACAAACGCATATGCCATGCGTATGAAAAAAGATTAGTACAATAACATTCATCTGTCCCTTGTGCACGCCCAAAATACCCATGGTGAGGCGAAATGTATGATAAAGCACAAATCTGCCTTGAAAAACTTCTTGCCTGTACATAGGAGGCGATGATAAATCATTGGAGAAGATACCAACCCAAAAGTTCGACAGCCTCTGCCCATGCAGCCCTGTTAGGTGAAGCACTGTAGCAAGCCAGTCAAGCACACACAAAGGCACACTTACTGTGCCCCCTAAAGAATGACAATGCTCGTTACTCACTTTAGAGTTATCGCCATTGAACCCAGGCACATCATGCTGAAATGAGTAGCACCGTCCACACATGGCTATCATGCCCCGGCAGTCAGCACTGCTGAAGGGACAGTGTTCTGCTTCATCCTGTCCATCCTCACACTCTGTCTTCAAGTTACAATCCATGTGGTGTTGAAAACTGTGATAATCATCCACTGAACAGTTCCAGAAAAAACCACTGGGTAATTTTTGAGGAGCTTTCCTTACAGGAAAAATGTGAAGAACACTTGAAAGCATTGTGTCTCGATGCATGCTGATGTCGATACGTCAACACTCAATGCTCTTGCTGTGTATACATTCGCGAAATCACAGTTAGAATCAGATCCATCCCATACCTTAGATCGTATGTCCCTCCTTTTGTTCACAGACTTATCAAATTGCCAAACATGACGATATACGCTGAAGGCTGGCGTAAGTGATGTCTTTAGTTCGAAACTAAGCATAACAACGTGTCTGGATGGAACATACATATATCCCCGAATGGACCTAGGATCATCAAAACTCAGATTACCTCTCAGTGTCACATAGCCAGACGACGGGGATGTCGTCACAATAATCAGATGTCCTGAGGAATTGTGAATGCTGTATTTTCCTGCCAGTACAGAGCACTGTTTTAGTTCAGTGGGGTGCCAACAAACATTACAAGATTGTGCTGTTGCTACAGAGCACCAGTTTAAGTTTAGTGAAGTTTCAACAAAATTAGAATCTCTTGGTGTCAATACAGAGCACCTTTTATTTATGTTTTTTTTTAGTTCCTTGAGGTGTCAGCAACATTGAAATATGTTTGAGTTCATTAAGGTGTCAGCAAACTGTTACAGGGTGCATTTGAATACACTCATCACAAACACAGCATGTATACTCCAAACACGCGAACCTACTCCATTTATTCAAAGGAGAGACAGAGGAAAACAATTCCCCTTTTTTGTGTGCTCCCTTTACCAAAAAAAAAAACAAACAAACAAACAAAAAAACATGGCAATATCTTTCAACACACTGTGAAGGATCTGTGCACGTAATAACAAATCACGTAACCTATCAAACGTTTTTTTCCATGCCAGATAAATCAATCCAGCAATCAAAAAGGTGGTTAGTACGGGTTGAAACAACAATTTATGAAAAAAAAACCTCTACAACATTTAAAAGAAAAGGAGCACCAACAAACACTAATCAGAAAAAAACGCCCTATATGAAATAGCAAATATGCCAACAGGTAAATCAGACAGGGATTTACTATTGATTAAGGAGAGAGAAATTTAAATAGAGGTAGAAACCAAGAGAGGTGTTGATCCAAAATAGGAGGAAGAATAAATAAGAAGAGAAAGAAAACCCTCAGGTAGTTCACTAATTGAATCTACCTCCCATGAAACTGGAGATGAGGACAATTTACATGTATCAGATTGTAGTACAATTACAAAAAATACACAATAACAAATACAAGAAATTTAAAATACTCAGAGTGCTGTTGAAAATTAATAGGGTAACAATTGGGAGTCTTATCTATCGAATGTTTCAAATCAATATTTTTTCTCTGGGCAACTTCAGAACAGGGGTATAAACCTGATATTTTAATACTTACAATGTATCCCCCGACTGTAGTAATTCAAATTCACACAACCAAAATTTCAAAGATTGATCTTCAATTTTTCTTGCAAATCTTCCAAATTTTGCTATGTTCTAAAAAATTGGATTCACCTCTGTCACACACTGTTTTTGTGTACGAACAATCGCAATCATAGCATGTTACTCCATGCGCACGCATCTGCTCCATTCACTCAAAAGAGAGAGGCTCGGGAAATACGAATCCACTTTTTGTGCCCCCTTTACCAAAACAAAAACCAAAGATTTTCACAATGACAATCAATTCTAATCTACACACAACGTTCAAATCGTCTGATAACTTTCGTTCCGAATTTTCACAAAATAATACAATTTATTTGCCACTAACTTCCTTGTTCTTTTTCAATGTACATAACATAAAACGTTCAATTCATCGTTCTCTTTTTTTGGAACACTACATAGTTACATAAGAATTAGTTCTTGTGTAAGAAATCCACCAGTGGTAATCAAGCTTTCAGGAGGTATGTACGATCCACTGGTTGGACGCTGAGCCTTTTTTTCTGGAAATATACCCCAAATCTTGTCCTTAGCTTTGAAACATGTAATTTGAATTAACGTTAAGCATGGTAACATCATTTGTAGCATTCCGTTTTCAGCACATTCCTACCAAACAGTGTGGGATACAAAATAAAATGTTTGCCAAAAAATATTAATCTAAAAAACTCCT